>JAPUBX010002121.1:0-43974 GCA_028672205.1 Proteocephalus fallax | reverse complement strand
GATGTGCGAATTCCTTGGTTGTCTGAGATTACGCACGACAGATTACCACCCAGCCACTAATGGCATTGTCAAGAGGTTTCACGGCAGCTTTAAACAGCCCTTGGCAGAAATCTGCGCCCAATCGGTCCACGACCACCTACACAACCTTAACATTTGGATCCGGCGCAAGAGAAGTGCTTTGATGTATTTGTCCGCTGCGACCGTGTAAGACAGCCTCCCTACAATGGCCCATTTTGAAGTCAGGAAACGTACGGCAAAAGTTTTTACAGTGCTAATGAACGACGTATATCAGCGTCGATCGTCTCAAAGCAGCTTTAGTCTGGGAAACGCCGGTGGGTTAAAATTGTTACCCGGTCCGTGTTTTGTCGAGTTGCGACCACCATTTCTGACCTAACGGGTATACGAAACTCGGACTATCCTTTCACACATGGTCAACCCAAGGACAATCCACCTGTAGGTCTCCCAACAATTCCTTCGCGCATCCCCATTCCTTCGACAACTTGTTCAGGACGCCGATTACATTTCCCTACACACCTTACCGCTTTTATCTGTTAAGACATTCCGTCATTTCACGAATACATTTCTAAGGGGGGTGCCCTGTAGTGTAGTGATTAATTAACGTTGGTTGTAATCAATAAATTGACAGATCTTCCGATTCGAACATACGAAGTGGTCGTTCTGTCTACCTATATTAAGATGGGAGTTTAGGATAAGAACAAATCTATTATTGAACCATTCAGAACCATTTGGTAGTTGGGGTCACCAGAGTTACTGGTAGAATAAAAATTCCAAAAGTCAAACTCGATGTTGCCGGCGATCCTTTGTTTTTTGAAGCGGAGGATTATTGCCTTCGGCTTACGAGACTCGGTTGAACGGACTCTGAACGAATTGGTGGAGAAAAATATACTGACTCCTGTGAGCTTTTCACAATGGGCCACTCCTTTTGTGACACCACTAAAATTCGACGGTTGTACACCCAGGATGATTACAGGATGACACTCAATCGCCGATTGTTACAGAAGACATGTACAACTGCGGAACCAGAGGATATCCTTTATAAATTCAAGGGGTCGAGTTTTTTCTCGAAAATTAATTTAAAAGATGCCTACCTGCAGATTCCACTGGATGATGAATCCAGTTGGCTGACAGTTATTAATACACCCTTTGGGTTATTCAGGTACAACTTTCTACCTTTTAGGCTAAATATTGCCACGGCTATTTTCCAGGAGTGCATAAATTGCATATTGGATAACCTTAATGGTATTCAAGTTTACCAAGATGACATTTTTGTCCACGGTGTAATCAGGCATGATCATGACGAGAGACTCCTCCAGCTATTCCGAAGCTTTGTCTAGTACAATGTGGCGGTTAATCCGTCGAAATAAAAAAAAATGTCCAAAAGTTTAATTGTCCTTGGGTTTACTGTTTAAAAGTCTGGTTTTTACCCAGACAAGAGCTTCAGAATGCGCCAACCTTTCAATAAAATTCTATGCGTGAGCAGACAATTTAGAATTTAGTCGCCTTTTTGAATTCAGAAGCTATCCTACAACCGTTTGCACCAAGATTACATTCAACACTGAAAACTGATGCGTCGCCCTCCGGCATAGCTGCTGTGTTGGAGCAAGAGGGCCGACCTGTTGTCTGCATATCACGGCGGTTGACCACAGCTAAACGTGAATACGCCCAAATGCATCGCGAAGCCTTGACAGTTATTTGAACTGTGATGCGGTTGCATAAATACTTATTCGGCAGATGATTTACGATCGTGTCTGACTATGAACCTTGGAAATTCATTTGCAATCCAAGTAATTAACTGTCAAAGGCTTCTGCAGCTATGGGCCAACGGTGGCGTCTCGCTTTGAGCGCCTATACTTATGACGTGGTTCATCGGCCTGCCAAACATATCCAGCATGTCCATTTCTTATACAGAACTGCCACTACAGAAGAGATTATAGAAGGCTCTTCTCTCCTGCTGCAACCACTGCTTGTGAGTCGTTATGATCTCATCTCCGAGACGCGATGGGCATCCAAGAGAATTCTAACGGCACTCGGAAAAGGGCTGGAATAATGCAGATAAAAAGAAGTTCCCACATTTCTACTCTCGGTGGGACGATTTGGATTTTACTCACGAAGGTCTACTATGTTATCAAGACCGTTGTGTGGTACCATCAGTGCTGCGCAAACCTGTTCTTGACGATCTGCACTCCAGTTATCTTGGTGTTGATAAAATGAAGTCATTGGCAAGAAATTCATGTTGGTGGCCGGAACTTGAAGCCGATTTCGGGCGAACGGCTATCCGGTGTAATGGCTGATTGCACAAGTTGCCCTCAAGGCCTTCTAAATGGTCTCCATGGCCAGGGTTTTGTGAGCCATAGCAACGAATACATGCTGATTATTGTGGACCATTTCTCGGCAAATACTATGCTCTTGTTGGCCTGATATATTTTTGACGACCAGTGCCAATACTGACTTAACGAAAGCGGTGTTTCAGAAGTTATTCAGCCGTAAAGGCATTCCGTTCGTTTTGGTTACAGACAATGGTACACATTTCACCGCAGACCATTTTGTCACTTGTGTCAAAGTATTTCTGACGACCAGTGCCAATGCAGTACCGTAATGCCACTGGTAAAGTCCGGTGTTATTCAAGGGGCGAAAACTCAATGCATCATTTCAATGCCTTTAAACGGAAGAAGTTACTTTTTTCAAGGAAAATGATTTTCGGCCGTCTCGATGTCTTATTCTTGGAAGAAGTAGAAATTGTATGGTTTCCATCCTCGACGTCACTGATTTATCAAGTCATCGTCGGCATGTCGATCAAATCCGATTCGATGAATAAGCTATGCCCGTCATCGATTCCCATTCTTTTGAACCGGACGTGCCCGCTACTGATTCCCATTCGTCTTAACCAGCTGATCCGGCTAAAACGACTCCATCCGTTCCCGAAAACTTGATTTCGAATCCTCCGAGCATCGATTAATATGCCGGTTCCGCAGAAAACTTGGCTGTCTGGATGACAATGCTTATTGTGTTCTAAAGAAAAGTACAACTGCGAATAAATATCGCCAGGAATGTGTTCCAAAAGATGCAACCAGACATTTGACTTGGGATAAAGATTTGTATTAATCGCGCTTTATCTATGGCTGTCAAACCTGGACATTGCGTCGAAAAAAAACGAAATAATTCGATAGCTGGTGTCTGATTGCTATTATTGACCTTTATTCCTTTAATACCGTGGATAATTTAAAATACCATAGACTATTGCACAGCCGCAGCGGATTCTATTTATTCAAAAATTGTTATACTTTTACAGCATCTGCATTGCAATTGAGACAACCTATAATAAAAGAGATTGAAGATTGTCGTTTGATATACGATCCGCAATCAATTAACAACTGCGCAAATTATTTAGAAAATTTAAGATGAACGATTTTTAAGCCCTGCATATTATGCCAGACAAATATTAGGGTTCGTATAGTGTAGGAAGTAAGTTCCGGTCGCGGTGTCGGTCTGTGTTCCTCCATTGCTCCTTTCCCATAAAAAGAGCGACAAGGCAGTCTGCTCCAATTATAGAGGCGCTTACGTATTCACAGTACTCTTGCTTAATCTCTTCACATCCGCGAGACACACTAAAGCCCCACCAAACGCTTCGGGCGCTGTCAATCGCCAGAACTGTTCCACTGTAGTAGTTGTGATGGGATTGTATGGAGGGTTGAATTAACTCTAAATTGAGACAAAGACGAATTGTTTGTGTAACCGGTATAACTCAAATGGCTAACCCAGGCCTTTAATGAATTAGAACATGTGCAGCAACGTGGAACAGAATATTCTTAAACGTGCGGTACAATACTCCGAATATTAAAAAAAACCAATGAACAGTTAAACTTGGCAACTACCACAGTAGCGTTCTTGGAAATGCAATTGTATCTCACCGATTGCATAGGAAGTTATCTTTTGACGAATTCACCCACGAAATTCTTTTTTTATTTCCGAAGACGCTGATTCGTGGATAATAATAAGAAAACGTTGAATAAATAGTTATGCGCTTTAGCAATCACAAGACAGCGGGAAATAATCCGATCGGAATCGGTCGTGGGATTATCAGTAATTATACTTCTCATATGCCAACTATTGTTGTATTTTTTGCACAAACAATATATAAGTTAATTATAGTTATTTGAATTCAGATTAAGAGAAAGCTGTTTTAAACTGGTAAGGACTAATGTTATCTTATATGCGTGTCAAGTAGGCAATTGATTTTTTAATAAAGAATACAATTTTTTTTTCTGATGTCACCACTCTAGGTAATTCAACGATTTAAGAATGGGGAACAATGCCCAGATCTTAAAGTAAAGAAAGCCTTATTTGGGATTCTTCGTGCATCGATTGCGAAGGATGCGCTTTATATGCCGATTCCCCAGAAAACGTTGCTTTCCGGCTGACAATGAAGGAAGTAGGTGAACTGCGTATTTTATGAGTGTTCCGTCATTAGTTGACCGAGAATTAATCTCCGACTCGTACGCGTTAGCGTTATTGTAAAAAGTGATTTTGAAGCCAATTTATCAACCATCCTGCGACGTCATTTTCACATAGTTGAGAAACGACGTGGAATCGTGAGATTGTGATAAAAGTATGGGTGAAGTCGAAGAAAACTCCCCTGATCGCTGTTAAAGTGAAGAGTGAAAGGTTTGCAAAAAAGTAGCCACAGTGTCCAGAATTCTTCTATTTGATTTATAAAAAAAGGAACGGGTCATCGGCAGGTTTAAGCGTGTCGTATAATTCGAAGATGAGGTGCTTCTTCATCAAGTTTGCGATAGGAACTATTTGGTGGTTTCGGAATAGGTATTTTAGCGAAATCTCTCAATTTCGAAAGACAGACGCCGTCTCCTACTAATAATTTTCGAGCTGTGTCAATATTTTTGAGAAAGACGATTCGTGAGAAGGTAATAATATTGTTTGGATAAAGAGATCTAACGTAAATCATTGCAGAATCGTTAGCAGATTTCAAGAAAAAACAAAGATTTGGAAGTCTAGGGATCCACTCGGGTTCCCATCAACTTACATTAATCTTAATGAGGTGATTTACCTAAGCTGCAATAATTATTGTAAATAGGTTAAATTTTTTGGATACCTGCCCTGGCAGCTGACCCGTGTCTAATTTAGCTTCAATTGTATAAGAAATTGAGATGATACAACACGGGGGTTCGAGATAGTTCCGAAAGTTTGCAGTGCGTATCGTATTGAAATCAGAGAAAGCTATTCACAAGGTCAATTTCCTGATCGACGTCGGACTCCGCGTAAACTTTAGAGTCGGTTGTTGCACTTGCATCTCTCAAATTGCACTTTTTCTGGAAGCAGTGCGAACGGATTCGGGGTTTTTTAGATTTGAACATCGTTGATGGTTTTTGTTATCCTTTACTTTATTAACTTTCAATCGACCAACAATGATGCAGTGTTCAGACTGATTATTTTAAAATAACGTTCACTAAACAATTAAGGGTTTCGGCAATAACAAGCCAGGAGAATTATTAGAAAACGAGTTGAGTTCTTGAAAACGACATAAATATTGAATAACTTCTCTGTATTTCAAAGAATATTAATTGCATTAAATATTTGCATTTTTAATACAGGGTTTTTTAAACGTCCCAGCATATTTTCTGAAAAAACGATAATAAACAAATAAGTAAAGCTTTTCAAGAATCAGAAGAAGGAACGAGAGAAATTCGTTGGAAAAGCAGTTGATTTGTAAATTAATTGCAAAATCCCGGTCATATATCTCAGCAAACAGTTGTTCGTCATCGATAGCTAAACACATTTTTTTAGGAACCGCGGGAGAGACCTCGTCCAGAGAAGATCTTGAGATCAGCAAAAAATTTGGAGAGAGATGATTCGTGAGAAGGTAGAAAATTGCTTGGATTAAATTATCTAACGTAAAGCATTGCGGAATCGTAAGCAGATTTTAAGATAAAGCCAACATCTGAAAGTCTTAAGATCCACTCTGTAGATATGAGCAACGGGTTCCGATCTACTAACATTAATATGAATGAGGTGATTTACCTAAGCTTTAATCATGATTGTAAATAGGTGTAAATTTTCGATACCTTCCTTGGCGGCAGATCCGTTTCTTATTTAGCTTAAATTGTATAAGAAATGAAGATTATACGATACAGGGGTAAGAGATCGTTCCGTAAGTTTGCAGTGCGTATCGTACAGAAATAGGCGAAAGCTATTCACAAGGAATATTTCCTGATGGACCTCGGAATCCGCGAATACTTTAAATGTTGTTGCACCGACATCTTTTTAATTGCACTTGTTCCAGCAGTAGTGCGAACAGTTTGGGTTTTTAGGTTTGGTTAAATGTGGATCATTCTAATCGTCTAAATATAATTTCTATTCAGAAAACGGCTCATGGAATACGTGCGTGTCCAGACTGGGTTGGTTGACAGGTCTTCTGGGTACAGTGTGCCGATGAAATTGTGTCCTCATCACGTAAACACAACCTCTATTGCTCAACCCGGAAATTACGATTCAAGGTCACCAACCAAATTTCTGTGCGTTATGTTCTACGGTCGGTTATCTGTTTCTTAGTTCAAGGCCGCCATGAACGCGTGTATAATTCACAGTTGTTGATCCGGTGTCATTTAGTTTGAGCCTTTGTAAACACCACTGAATTAAGAATACCTTCTCAGGATTTAAAAGAGGCCTTCTTAACTAATAAAAAGCAGCCGCATATTTCATTACAGTGCCTTAATCAAGTTCTCTTCAGTGCTGTTTATTGGAGCTTGTGCATGTGGAGGGAATAGAATTTGGGGATTCTAGAAAGCAGTTTGCACTTCCACTAATCTCCTAACTAGTCTCCTGGTCTGTCACAACTCTGCCGCAGATGATTGACAGATGTCTCCTCTACTCCGAACCCTCGAAGAATAAAGAGGAATAAAGATGCCAAACTATTCGATTTGTTTATTTTTAAATTCTACAAATCTCTTTTCACAGTCCTGGCTTTGCCATCGCAGTGAATAAGTGAGCAAATGCATTATCGTGATCGAGACCCAATCATCCGTTTGTTATCCTAAGGATAGTTAATAATACCCAACCGATTGTCCTTTTCCCCCTTGTTGTAGACGAATTTATCTAACAAGGCAGATAAGAACCTCTCTAGGCAAGGCACTCGCCGTAGAAGTAGTAGTCGTAGTAGGGTGCTATAGATGTCGTTATGGTAGTCGTGCATAAGGGCGACATTTCTAATTCAATGTAGGAGCACTTATTTGTCGTCTGTAGGAACGTCATTATCCCCCGTCTTGACAAGCTCGTTTACGGCTTCGCTTATCTAGAATTCCACATCCTGTGTCACATTTGCGTATAAACAATCAATTCCGCAGTAACCGTAATACAAGAATATGAATTATTTTTCTCAGTTCGATAATTATTCTTTAAAAAAACAAAAACGCAAATAACCTCCCCAGAGTCATCGCGTATCCCCCCAGTAAATCAATAGTTTTTCAGTTATCGTCGCCCAGTCTCAATTTAAAATTTCTAAACTCTCGTTGTGTTTTTGGGCTGTCGTTTGCAGGAAAGCGATTACCACAGTTTCCAAGTTCCTAGGAACCTAAGACCAGTATTTTTTGCGGTCTAGCCTCCCCAAATTCCATAATATGATATATGATTTCCAGACTAGCGATGTATCCGTTACCTTTTTATGAAAATTAATTTTGGTGGTAAATTTTCTATTTTACGTGGAACTCTTTGTCTATTCGTGTTTGATCACGTCTTGAATTCAATCATGTTTGATGAGTTATTCGCAGACTTTAACAAAGTTTGGAAGTCGCAAACTTTTTAATCGAGGCAAAATAGTTTCCCTCCGATTCATCAGAATCAAATCAATTAACAGAACTATAACATTATCAGAGGTGAATGAATGTTTGATATTCGAATGCTGGGAAATTACTAAACTGAACAGCATACTTATAATAATGACTTCCTGCCCGAGCTGTTGAGAATCACCATTCGTCTTGCACGCATGGCATTAGGTCAGTTCATCGACGCATTTTATTAGTATCGCGTCGTTAGAAGACCGAAGACTAGACGTGCAATAGTTAAAAAAAAGAAAGGAGATAGCACTGCGCCTTGTAGTACACCGCAGTTATTTGGCAAGGAGGTGGAGGCTTCATTTCCGACTCTTAACTGTTGACGTCGATAAAAAATATTTGTTTTTAGCCAATAAATCAACCATCCATAGTTGAGAAAGAATGCGAGTGTGTTAGATAGTGTTGAAAGCAGAGGAGAAGTACAAGAAAACACCCTTGACGGTTTTCGCTCCGGCATCGAGTGAAGAGTTGATGGTGTGCGAAAACGTAGCCACGTCGTCCAGAGTGCTTCTATTTGATTTACAAGCAAACTGAAACGTTTCATCGGCAGTTGTCAGTGTGTAATCAAATTTAGAGAGGAGGTGCTTCTCAAACACTTTGAACCAGACAGATGAGATGGCGCTACGTCTATGGGTCACAGGTCCCGTAGAACCACCAGCTGCTTTAGGAATAGGTGTTATGTGGACATCTTTCCATTCCGAAGGAAAAGAGCATTCTTATAATATTAATTTTTGTAGGTCACGAGCACCAGAAGTTACCTAACGAATGATTGACGAGCTGGGTGACAATCCGATAAATTTAACTGTGACAAATTTGAGGGATTGCGTTGGGCGGGAGGGTAGACCCTGTCGGGACCAGTCGCTGTGGAGCTCTTAAGACAAGCCATAATTTGGGAGATAGAAGATTTGTGAGCGGGTAGGAAAGCGCTTTGATTAAGGGATCTTACGAGAGAGACCGCGGAATGGTCAGCGGATTATAAGATACAGCCAACGTTCAGAGCACCAAGGTTCTAGAGAACCACTTGGTAGAGATCGGTAGCGGGTTCCTCTCAATCGATAAACATATTTCAATAGGTCGTCGGGTTTCAATGTTCTGAACAGCTCATATACAAAAATCTAATAAAGGCGATAAAGCTCAGCTGTGATCCTGATCGAAATTGGTTTCAAGGTACCTCCCCTAGCGACAGAGTCGTTCCTTTTTCGCCTCAGTCGTCTCAGAAATGGAGAGATATGATACATTGGGTTAGAGATAGTTCCATGAGTAGACAATGCGTATCGTACAAAAACGGAGATAACTATTGATATTTTCTATTACGTTATCGATTTCGGAATCCTCGAAACCGTTGAAGTCGGTTGTGGATAGTGCATTTAAAAAATTCTCGAATTCCTACAAATGCTTTGAAATATCGGTCGTCTTCTTCGTTGTTGCTGAAATTCGTGAACTTAAATGCATTAGTAGACACTGCCCTGCCCATCCTTGTCAAGCAGGAATTCCTGAACTTTGATTTTTTTAAGTAGACACACCCCACCTTACAAGGCTTCTGGCGGCAATCTATCTTTACATCTCGTCTGACCATTACCCTGCGCCCTCATCAAATCTGTACATTCTTCTAGATTTTTGAAGCCCGACATCCGCTAATGCACTTCCGATTTGGAGAACACACGAACTGGCACCGTCATCTCGAGCTATCGCAGCATCAATCTGAAGCCGTCATTACGATCCCGTTACTAGACAAAAACGAAATTTTAGCACAGGAATACATTTTTTTAACCGTTTCGGACTGACGCTGTCCAACCAGTGTCTACTTTACCTCCCTCTCTCCTCACTTAATCCTTCTTTTTCATTTCGTCTTTTCGAATTATCTGCATTGCAGCCTACCCTTCTCCCGCTCCTTCCACTAGACCACTTCTTATCTATCCACTTCCCTCTATACCGATACCTTAACGCGTTCCTCTAGACCTTCCTCTCTACACCGATACCTTCATGTCCTCCTCTAGACCCTTCACCTCCACCGCCCCATTCCTCCTCGCCAACAATTTTATCTCCTCTTAATAGACCCCCCCCAGCGCCAACTCCTTAAAATTCTACAATAAAGGGAATTCGTATGCAACTTAACTAACTGTAGCTGTGTGCGCGTAGCTTCTACGCAAACGGCTGTTTCTTTGAAGTGTAGCGCGTCGTGGCCATATTGTCCGCACATTGAGAGAGATATACATTTTCCAGTGTATTCGTAACGTTGTGCGCGCGTGTGTTGTTCGTTTGATGTCTTGGTTGGTGTGTGTGTTTGAATCTGGGTCCTTGTTACACCAGGAGTAACAGCGGCGGTGGGGGTGGGGGTTGTAGTCAAGTTTGGGGAGGCCCCCTTAATCATCAACTTGCCAACTCATCTCCCTGAACTGGGTCAATACGGCCCACAGGACACTCGGGGACCCTGACAAAAGCGTCTTCGCTTTGATGGAAAAACTTCCAAAATCCTCGAAATATAAACCTTTCCTCTGCTGCCACCTCTTCTTCTTCCTCCACCTCTTCTTCATTCGCCTCGTAAGGAAGGTTTTGATTTAGTTCGACGTTTGGATGTCGTAAATTCGACGTCCTCCTCTAGACCCTTCACCTCAACCGCCCCATGCCTCCTCAACCACATTAACTGCCAACCCTTTCCCTTACACCGACACCTCTACGTCCTCTTCTAGACCCTTCCCTCAACACCAACCCCCTTCATGTCCTCGTCTAGACAATTCCTCCTCAACCACATGTTTAACCTCGAATAAAAATCTCCATTTATTTCTCGGTTATGATTATCATAATTAAAGTTTCATTAAATAAGATACAATCAATCAAATTTTAACACATATTTATTGACTATAGAGTAGTTGAATGTCACATTCCTTCTTAGAACAAGACTGTTTGTCTGCCAGACTGTAAAATAGCGCCAAGCTAATCAAGTTAAAAAGGTTCAGGCAAAAATCCAAACTGAACGTCACTCCATGTTGATTGTTACATTAGTCTATTCACATCGGCCAGACCGCAGTTTCAATCGTTTCAATCATGGCCTTCACATTTTCCGTTTAAGCTCGCATTAAATTTATTTTTATTTTCTTAACAAGGCTACATAATCGTCAACCGTCTTTTCTGGAAACATCCGATCTTGGCTTCTTTTTTCGCTTTAAAACAAAGACTCCCAAATATTCATCGACATCCTCGGAAGAACCATCGATATAATTCCAACGTGATTGCCGAAAAATTTCAGCATCGTCAGCTGTCTACAAGTGGTCATACTGTTAATGCAATTGTCTGTCAGTGGAAACCTGGCCAGTCCATGGATCAATGACATTCACGAAAGAGATAGAAGTACAATCGTCCGAGTGACAACCACCCATAAGGTAGATCTTTCCTACACCAATACAGAAAACTAGCTCAGAATTGTGGGATCAAGCATTTTTTTAAGTGTTCAAAGGAACTCACCGCCGAGACCTGCAACTCCGCGCTCAGAGGCAATTGCCTTGAAACTAAGAAAAAGTACACATTGCTGTCGTTGTTCTGCCATCAAATTTAACGTTCACGAGCACCAATATGTTTTCTTCGAGTGCAGTTTGGCCTTTTTAACATCGACTTTTTCCATATGACATAATATTTGTCTTGGTTTTTCTAAATAAAGTCCAAAATACATCATAACGCCGCTTCCCTACACGAATGTCAAGGACGGCCAATCTCCCGAAGAAAACATTCAATCAATTCTCGAGACTTTATTTGGTATATTTTTTCAAGAAAAGAGACATATGACAATTCAATCGAAGAAGCGACTTCGTGCAAATTTGCTCGCTGGATTGAACAATTGGCTTGTCAAATGTTGCATCGAGTGCATTAACGAATGTGCCAATGAGACACCATGTGTGAGGCTTCCTTGTCGATTATAACTAAGCCACACAGAGAGAGATTTACGAATTCGTTTAAACCAGTGGAAACAAAAGCAATAATTCTCGCATGAATTTTCATTCATGTTGTATGGTATATACCAAATGGGGCATCGATTTTCCCTAATAAACACACCGCGGAGCAAGTGCAGTGTAGACGTGAGATAATCCGTTCGAAAGGGGAGCCTGAGGCATAATAAAATTAACAAAAAGAGGGCATAACGTGTCAGCATTAAAAGGTTCCAATCCTATCGCAGGAACTGTGTCCATCCCAAAACAGACGTAAGTTGTTTGTCTGGAAATCTTGGCGGCCAAATTACTGCTGGGGTTTATTTGTTTCTTTGGTTCTGTTGCATGCCCAACCATTGTGTAGTTATGCATCATTTATTTTTTAAATGATGATTTTCCTGCACATTCAATCCTCCGCTTCACACATACTACTTAATTCCCTAACGCCGGTTCTTAATTAGTTTCCTTTTCAGTGAGGTTCCGCCAATCAAAGGTTCCCGAATCTGTAGAAAAAGGCCGCAAATATAAACTTTTTGTTCCGTCGACAAGAACAACACAGAAAATGATTCAGAGAAGATTTGTCCGACTTAACCCCCCTATAATTATTCTTCTGCGTCTTTTTCTTACCAGAAACTTTTTTTTCGTCCGAAGGCTTTGATCTCTAAGCAAAACCCAAGGTGATTATTTAATTTCAGCGAGACGGTTGTTTTTTATGCAAAGAGCCACTGATTCACACAAAAATCGAAGTTTGTTGCGAATTTTCCCCGAAATGGAGAAAAAGACATCACATTTACTTTTTTCTCTACCTGATTGCGTGAAAAACACCCGAAAAAAACCATCCTAGTGTTCTGTACTAAGCGTTTTGCGTTGTAGTAATTTTAGTAGTTATATTTACTCGTGGGTGTTCGCGCATCTTTAGTGGTAGCTGTAGCAATGGACGTTGTGTTGGTAGAATAAGTAGTAGTAGTATCAGTAAAGGTAGCAGTAGTATAATTACTCGTGGTTTTTGGAGCAGCACTTGCAGTGGGAAATAAAACCACATTGTGTTGATGAGTTGTTTCGATCCACAAATCCAGGGCACTTATGTACAAATCTTCACAGATTGTCACACAAACCAACTTTATATTCAAGATTTCCCAACAGCCTGATCGAGGTATCACCGGGGTGGTCACATGGTTTTTGACGCATCATCGTCGATCGATCTGCTGCTCTTGATTGGTCTCTTGCAAACTGAGCGAGGATGCTTACCACTTCATCACGATTCCCGGGTGTTACAAGCAAATATGATTGATTGAGTCCCTTTTGGATGTCGTTTGTTTCTTTTTCACCGCTGTGTTCCACAACTTGGACAACTCAGCAACCTCTTACCGTCTGAGAGCAAATTTTGACGCTCCAGAAATCGATTCACTCAAAAATGTCGCCTTTAGTTCAATATAAAATTCATCGGCGTTATTTTTATTTTTATTTTGGATTGATTATGTGGATGTCGTCTTCGGTTAATGTCACCGCCTCTGTGTCTTAGTTCACCGGTTCGAGAGGTATATAAAACATTGTCCACGCCTGTATAATTCATCATCGTTCATTCCCTCCCATCCCCTCTTTTCGAGTTTGTCGAAACGTAAATCTACTCGATGGCAATTCGATCATTTCATCTGAAAATGCAAATCAGAAACTCCCTTACATTTTCCTGTTTTATTCTCATTTTAACTTGTTGTTTTAATAAGCCTTTTCCACTTGCCTTATTGTGGCAAAATAACTCAACATATCGTGTGAACTGCACCGTTAGTGTTTGTGATTCAACGATTTATATGTATATCTCACCGACACACCGCTAATGAATCGCTTTTTAAATATTCCGAAGCTAGTCTGTAATTTCTTCTAGAATCATGTCTGCATAATTTTTACCGGACTCAATTATGGGTTGTGCGCATTTTAAAGTTCTAAACGTTTCTCCGACTAAGACGATCATTGTCATGAAAAATCACCGTTTCCCCTTGATCCCCCTTATCCGAGCTCATATTTGCTCATGAAAGGCTATCAAACTAATGCAGGATTAGTAGAAGAAGTAGGAGTAGTTGTAGATGCAGCGTGAGTTGTAGTAGTGGCAGCGGGAGTTGTGAAATGATGCCAGGTACATTGATTCCGGAAATTATAGTTGCTGTTGATTATTATCATCTTCATAGGCGTCATCATCATAAAATCAGATCACTCCCTGTTTTGCACATAATTACCCACGTTGTGATAGCCGCCTGTTTGAATGCCGCTGATTGGCTACTGTCGATATAAATCCCCTCACCCGGCGTGCAGTCAGTGTCCCAATTGATTGACTTGGGCGGCAAACCACACCAGCGACGCTTTGATGTATAATTACTCGGAATCGATGTTTATTGGTTCGTGGGCTACGAGTTTGAGGGATGAGGTCTTTAAGGCTTTGCGTGTTTATTTTTATGGTTTCGAGAAGTAGTCGTAGTAAAAGTAGTAGTGGTAGGTGACAGACCATATCAGATTTTGATCAGAACAAAAACTCACACACAACAAAGTGCCGACGAGCTTGCTTTGATGTTTTTGTCAATAAAAACAAACCACACATTATCCAAGGTAGTGTGGCTCAAAGTTAAAGAAGTAAATGGGATTTGTGAATATGTTCTAGTCGAGCGGGAATGCGTTTCTGGATTGTCTTAAGTGTGATAAGCGGTGATGACTCGGACGACTGTGTTCGATCAACAGATCAATAAAATCATCCAAAGAAGCTTGAATGCGAAAACCGGTTCCATTGTGACATGGTGCGTGACATCGCGAAGTGGTGTTTCAACGGCGGAATGAATGACGGATCCAATCAATAATTGGTTGTGGGAGATCATCTGACACACAAGCATCGACAAAATATTTTAACTATGGAAGATTATTCGAGGTATTGAACTGATCGCGTGTTGCATCGGGTGCATTCACGAATGAGCCAATAAGACACAATTTGTGGGGCTTCCGTGTCGATGCGAACTTAGCAACACACAAAGAAATTAATGAATTCGTTTAAAACAGTGAAAATAAATGCAATAATTCGATAATCAATTTTCCTTCATTTTGATGGTATATACCAAATGAGGCATTGATTTCCCTTAATTGACACACCGCGGAACAGGTGCAGTGTAGACGTGAGATAAGTCAATCGAAAGGGGTGCTTGAGGCACAATAACATTAACAGAAAGAAGGGAATACAGTATCAGGATTAAAATGCCCAAATACTAAACGAGTCTGTTTTTACTAAAATCAGTACGATCAGGGAATGTGCGTTCTTGTGGAATTTAATGATCTGCTTTCGCAAAATTGATCTAACAACTGTCGATATTCTTTTCTTGGAAGAAAGATTTGTAAGGTTGTTGGTCCTTCCAGTAATTGCAGTAACTTTTGCTAAATTATATACTTTATACATTAGACTGCAACAGCGATAACAAATCCACTGCTGCAACAACAAAAACAACGACTTCTACTCCTACTACTCATACTACTACTACTACTACTACTACTACTACCACTACTACTACTAATACAACTACTACTTCTACTACTTATGTATTTTCAAGTGAACGAGAGGAATAAACACGCTTTTCCACGTAGGGGTTGTCCAATGCGAAATTATTTTTTTGAGATTTGTTTTGAGCGAAACCATCTCATCATAGTAATTGGAAGATATCGTGGTAAATTCAAAAATTGTCGATCCTATTCTATATAAATCTATAGAGAAATTATATTTTTTTCCATTTTATTGCTGGATAAAAATCACCAAAGGATACAAAATTCAAATGTTTTGTCGACTGGAGGCTTGACCGGCTTTATGGTGTTTTGGCATGAAGATTCTCGGTTGCGTTTAATGTTCCACGCGTGGTTGCCTGGTCTGGGATTTGAACCCAGGTACAACATCAGCGTCCACATAACTGAGAAAACCTTACGCGACTGATTTCCGCAGCTGATGGCTCGTTTCGATAATCAGATCATTAGGCACACGGTGTTTGCACAAAAAATCATCTAGCAATTATGTATACGAAAACGGAATAAATTATCAATGACCGAATTTCGATATGCAGTCTTTCTAGTAGGTATCGAAAGGCATTGCCTATGGTTGTTTTGTCGGACTTGGAATTGCACGTAGGATTAAAAGAATACAAGGATGAAATGATGCCAATTATCTTCCATTGTTGACCATATTCAACCCAAACAACGGAATCGGCAGCGACGTTTCGTATTAAAATGATGTCTCCTTTTTGCAGCAAAAATAAGGTTTCCAGCTCGACTCGCCTTTCATCGATTAGAACCACCAGCTCAACCTTGGATAATGCCTTGTTTTTTTTCAGTTTTTAGTTCAACCAGACATAGCTCCTCCAGAAGATCTGTCATCATCAGCATTTTTATCACTGACAGGGAGTTTAGGATTGGCGAATTGGTCTGGAAACGGTGAAAAGGCATTTCCGCAATGAAACTGGCATGTTATCTTACGGACTTGGAGGGACAGTTCACGCACATTCAGAAAAGCCATTTCTGCCCAGGTCGGTTTCGAACCACCAATCATCATCTCAGCCGAGGTGAGCATCTACTGCTGCACTTTTAGTAAATAGAGTATGATGATGATGATGTTATCGGAAAACTGCGGACCCGGAGTCTGGATAACCACGAGCGCACTCCAAAGCGACTGTCTAAGTCTAGATACGCGACCTTGACTTATGAAAGAAGGCTGGCGAAAAGTGTGCTCATCGAGTAAGTGCGCTTACGAAATAGAAGGTAATATTGGAACACAATGGGAGGGTCCTTGTTACGGGAAGCAACCTCAATCATGTCGCTGTCTGGTCTAATAGGCTGACGTGAGATGGGGTATAAGGGGAGTTATTGGGGCTACCAAGGGTTGGGGGAGCAAGAGAAATCCAGTTACCTCACTCGAAAGGGACGAGCGAGCGGTCAACACAACCGACAGATAGCAGTTATCTTTAAAAAGGAAACTGAGCGGATAGCATGCACTTAAAAAAAGGGTGCCAATAGTGTTGAGCTATTCAAGGGTTCCGGAAACCAGGTTGTGTGTAAGAAAAAGTTTGATCGCAAATTTTCGTGGCTGTTCTCAATCCAGCCGTCCTCCTGGCAATGTAGCGAAGTGTGGCTTTACAAAAATATGTTCAGCATTGAAATGAACGAAAAACAATCGAGACTGAGATAGCCGAAATGTTTTACTTTTTGTACACTTTCCCGCCCTCCAAAGAGGCCAAAAATCGATTAATGAGAAACTCTTAGGTGTCCACTAAGATTCGGGATAGGTTCAAATCGATAATATCTCATCCGCCGAAATCGAAACCCCAATGACCCTGAGTTTAAGCAATTGAATAACTCTGGAGGTTGTTGGAGTAAAGACTGATACTATAATTCATCCATTGGGAGCTTAAGGGTGTCTTATTGCGGTAAACTACCCAACTGATCAATGGTGATGGAGAAGAGAGGATGTCGCTGTGGGATCTCGTCGGATGGCGTGAGATGTGAAAAGGCTGAGCTGCTGCGTCTTCGCAGGGTTGGGAGAGTGAAAGGCATCATGTAAGTAGGGAGTTAGAGAGTGACCTTTCTCTCCAAATGCACCAGAGAAAAGACAATAATATAACAAATGATTTATTAATGAGCTCGGAACGGACATGTCGCAACCAGATGAAAATGCCGTTCTTTAAATGTTCTAGAGAATTCTTGGCAAAGATGACGGCCGCCTATTGGCCCATGCTATGCATCACAGTTCCACAATTCACGGCATTTCTCTCGACTGGAAGGCTTCTTTTTAATCTATTTGCGTATTAGCAATGTCAATTATTGAAAAGACGACCCTACCTTCTCTGATTCAGCTGCTGTGAGGTTATGGGGTGTCAATGATGATGATGATGACGACGACGAGTATGATGTCGGCATGGTGACAGCAGCATTCCGACCCCCTCCCCGACTGACTTGCTGACACTCCTGTCCAATCGGCTGTCTGGCAGCCGGCCAAGGCACTAGGCGTCCCGTCTAATATGAGATAATGACTAAATAACTGGCTGCTTTTTTGGACATTGGCAATTGAAATAAAGCTTATAGGGAGGAAATCGAACATGTTGCAAGGATTTGGGTGTCATGTTCGAGGCCAATAGATTTGTCTATGTGACTATTCGAACAACAACTGTATCAACGCCATGCTGGGTTTGCTGAAAAACTCATATTCCAAGGGGAAACTAATTTGCGTTGAAACAATTTCCGCATTTGAAATACCCACGGCAATATGTTGATAACCCTTCGCATTCCTCTCCTGCCATTGGGTCATTAAGAGACAAAAAGAGGAAGATTCTGGTCTTTGTTCGCGGATTTTGTTTTGGTAAACGTAGAACTTTGCAATCGTCAACGCTGGCCATAATGGGAAAAAATGTGGGCTTTATAAAGTGCGTCTGAATATAGTGACAAAACAGCGAAATTGGTCTTTATTGCGCAAAACCTAAGACACTGGTTTATGAGAAAAAGGAACTGGGGGATGTTGCTCGTGTCTTGGCGACTGTCGATAACGCCGGCTGCGCTTTGAGTTATCCAGTGTGAGATATCATGTTTTGATGGAGAATTTGCGTCCCTCCACTCTAGATAAACCGTAATACAGACGTCGCGTTTTTTGTAATTTGTAGATTGACACATGTAAGCCTTAGTTTGTGTAAAAAAATAACGAAGGATTACAAAGGAATTCCTTGACTTATAACAATGGACCGAAAGCGGATAATTATAAAAAAACGTTGATTAAACAGTTACGCGCTTTAGCAATCACAAAACAGCGGGGAATTATCCGATCGGAAACGTTCGTGTGATTATCAGTTGTTATACTACTTATATGCCAACTAATTTCGTATTTTTTTACACAACCAATTAATAAGTTAAAAATAGTTATTTAAATTCAGATTATAAGAAAGCTGTTAAAAACTGGTGAAGACTTATGTTTTTTATACGATTAAGATAAAAAGGAGTTTTCTCTACCGAGTGTCAAGTGGGCAGTTGATTTTTAGTATCCAAAACAGTTTTTGTATTTATTGTATTTAGGCTCTAAAAAAAACATTTTTGAAAGGGGCACAAGAACCCAATTTGAAAGTAAAGAAAGCTCGATTTGCTATCCTTCGACCATCAATTACGAAAGAGGTCGCATAATATGCCGATTCCGCAGAAAACGTGGCTGTCTGGCTTGCATTGCTTATTGTGTGCCAAAGAAGAATGTAAACCGTGAATATACTTCGCCAGGAATGTGTTCCAAAAGATGCAACTTGAGATGTGACTTCGGATAAAGACGAAAATCGAAATAATTTGATTGCTGGTGTCTGCCACAAATCCTGAAATCTATTTATGCTTGGACTCTTCTTGTTAAACTGCAATCAAAAGAAGGGAATTATGTTCATTGGATCTTGGGAGATTTAAATGTAATTGGTGGATCAGATGAGACAAACATGTATATTAATAATAATAATTTTTACGCTTTATTAAGGTCACAAAGACCAGAACTTTCAGCATTTTAATGTTTAACAGGAATGGAGGAAATAACAACGAAGTTAATAATTACAAGAGAAAAAGCCTTCTTCAATGGTTTCTTGGACAGAGTTAATGGAGTATCTAGTAGAAAAAAACGACAATGAATTTTAGTGCCGAACATTTTAATGGCAGAGCATCTTACTAGAAGAGACGTACAAACTGTAGACAGTGAAATCATACCTGAAAGAGCAAAATAAGAATGAACAATAGCTATTTCGGGATTTGTATATTTTTTTTAGATTTCAGTGGTATATTTTTCTGATTCGAAATATTCATTTATATAAATTTATTGTTTTCTTTATTCCAATACCGTAAGTCGAGAAATAATTCAAGCATTGTGCGCTACAGCGTTTATTGCGGTAGATTAAGGAACGACATAAGTGGCAGAGGATCGAATTGTAACAGAATCGTTTGAGCGAGGTCGAGAGAAATTAACAGTAGTGGGAGCCGTCGGCCCATGTACAAGAGCAGAGGTAACGGGCATCCGCTCTGTTTCCTTAGCCAAGGTAGGAATGACTGTCGGGGAGGGAGACCGTCGACATTCACTAGTCGACATTGTAGATGATACGGACCTTCTTGGCAGGATATTGTGGTTCGTCTGCATGATTAGCTTCACCATTATCCTCACTATAAAAGAGAATTCCAACGGAGTAGCAAATATCACGATAGCGTGAACGACGATCCCTAAAGTCTGCGATTTAGCACGGTTCTGTTTAAACTAAACTCTTGATCGAGATCAGAACTACGAAAGCTATTTGAAAGTATGTAAAAGCTTACTAAAAACGTTAGTTAGAATTAAATATGATCGTTTTCTTCTACAAGCATATCAAACGTGTAAAAACCAATAGTTATATGTTTTGCATCTCTGTTTTTCGTTTGCCTTTTGTCGTGTTGAAAAAAACAACAATCGTTTTTTTCCACATATTTTTATGTTTTCTTCCATTACGACCCAAGTAAAGCTTCATCGTCAATCACCCTGCCAATTTTCCAGTTTTTTAAACCCCCTCTGTGATGCCTATCACTACATTAACTGTCAATGATGGAAAATAAAAAGACTCACGTTGTGCTGATGGCGATTATATTTTCCGCATTGTGTCAATAATTGTAAAGTTATACATTATACTTCCCATTTTTGAATACCGAATCATTTTATTAAGAGGTTGAATACTCTCTTACATATTTAGGGGCACGACGGTAATCGCGAAATTTGACTCATCAACGTTGATAATATTCGTTAAAAATCATCCATCAAATAATGTTCCTTGTTGGAACTGTCATGGCGATACCGGCGTTCAAAATCACAATTGATTCGTAAACAGCAATAAAAGAGTATCTTCGAGATTGTTATTATAAACATTCCTAAACCAATTCAAAGTTTATTAAAGCTAATTATTTTAAAAAAACGTTGAAAAAAACAGTTAAGGGTTTCGGCAATCACAAGCCAGGAGAATTATTGGGAAACGAGTTGAGTTCTTAAAAAACGACACAAAAATTGAATAACGTCTCTATATTTAAAAAAATATTATTTAATTAAAAATTGGCTTTTTAAATACAGGGTTTTTTAAACGTCCCTGCATATTTTCTGAAAGCGATAATAAACAAATTAGTTAAGCTTTTCAACAATCAGAAGACAGAAAGGTTGAGTTTTAAAACAATTGCAAAATCGCGGTCATGTATCCCAGCAAACATTTGTTCGTCATCGATAGGGAAACACATTGTTTTGCATTTAGACCACTCGTGTGCGTATCAAGAATCATTCTACTTATATGCCAACTATGGTGGTATTTTTTTACACAACCAATAAATACGTTAATGATAGTTATTTGAATTTAGATTATAAGAAAGCTGTTTTAAACTGGTGAAGACTTATGTTTTTTTATAGGATTCAGATAAAAAAGAAGTTTTCTCTATCGAGTGTCAAGTGGGCAGTTGATATTCAAAAAAGAAAACATTTATTTCAGCTGAGTAAGTAAAAAAAATCTTAAACTTAAGAAACCCTTATTTGGGATACTGTGTGCATCGATTACGGAGAAAAGCGCATGATAGTTTGCCAAACTTTGTATACTTCGTAGGTTAAATTGGCCTTTCTTGCAAATTTACCCTCATGTTACTTCTTTTATTCTTCTTAAATTATTCTTACTTTTCTACGTATAATCGCCAATTCCTGTTACATTTATGAATATTGTAAATTTTAATCCTGAAAGTTTTGGTCCTCGTGACCTAAATAAAGTGAATATTATTATTATTATTATTATTATTATTATTATTATTATATGCCGATTCTGCAGAAAACGTGGCTGTCCGGCTCACAATGCTTATTGTGTGCTAAAAAAGAAGGTAAACTGCGTATTGTATTAGATTCCCGTCATAAGTTGACCGAGAATTCATTTCCGACTCGTACGTGTGAGCGTCAGTTAGAAAAGTGATTTTGAAGCCAATTAATCAACCATCCTTCGACGCCATTTTCACATAGTTGAGAAACGATGCGGGAGCGTGAGATTCTGATGAAAGTAGTGGTGAAGTCCAAAAAAACTTCCTCCATCGCTATTTAATTGAAGAGTGAAGGTTTTAGGGTTTTTCACGCGGAGGAACAACTTCAGTCGGAGGACAACGCAGTCTTAAAACTTCATTGGGTCGAACTCGTGATTGCCAAATTTGAAAGCACATGGGAACACTTTACCATTTGCTTCGGTGTTATTGTGGAAGGAAATTACAACAATGCTTGGATGATCCCGTGCTTAATCCACAACATCTGCTGGCAATCAATAATTCGATAAGTATCGATTATGGAGAGCATAGGTAATCAACTAGAAAACCAAGAACGCCTTTTTCGGCACACGTGAACGAGTATAACAAAGAAACGGAAATGACGTCATGCGATATCAAATTTTGAGGCTGTTTATAAAGAAAGATTGTTTATACATTTACATTATTCGCTTTGTGTTTTCACTTCTAACAGGACTGTAAGGATGGGGATTGGCCGGTCAATGGAATTCCTGGAATCCTTTAATAAAGACATCCGGAGAATAATTGAGCTGAAACTGATTGTTTTCTGTTGAAAACAAACTATATCCCAGACGCTTCCCAACACATGCGGTTCTTTTAATAATGAAAAAAATACACAAACTAGTTATTATGATATATGGACTAAACAAATAACAGTGTATGATCGGATTATCGCAATTACGATAAGTCTTGGTTGAAATCGACGAAGAAAAGGCGATTCCTCGTTTAATCCTCCAGGAATACTTAATGCCATTTGAAAAATAACAAATAATTAGAGACAAAATACACGAATATGAACAGAGCACAATTTTGCCTGGACTTAAACGCTATGACTGTTTAACTCTTCGTAAGCTTTTCAAAACAATCTCTTGAGGCATAATAAAATTAATGAGAAGAGGGCATAACGTGTCAGCATTAAAAGGTTCCACGCATATCACATGAACTGTGTACTCCGCAACATCTAACTTTTTTTAAATTCAAATTAAACACACATTTTGATTGGAAAAGCATCATCTATTTATTGATATAAATATAAAAAGTCAATCGTACATTTCCACAGCGTAAACGGTAAAATAATCGATGAACTTTTGGCATAAGCTCTTTTTCGAGATACTTTTAAGTAGTTTGTCTGGAAATCTTGGCGGCCAAATTGCTGCTGGGATTTATTTGTTTCTTTGGTTCTGTCGCATGCCTTACCATTGTGTGGCAATGCATCATTTATTTTTCAAATGATGATTCTCCTGCATATTCAATCCTCCGCTTTGCACAAACTTCTAAATTCCCTAACGCCGGTTCTTAATGAGGTCCGTTTTCAGTGATGTTCTGCCAATCAAAGGTTCCCGAATCTGTAGAAAAAGGCCGCAAATATCTACTTTTTTGTTCGGTCGAACAACAACAACACCAAAGATGATTCAGAGGAGATTTCTCCGATTTCACCCCCTATAATTATTCTTCCGCGTCTTTTTCTTACCAGAAACGTATTTTTCTTCCGAAGGCTTTGATCTCTAAGCAAAACCGATACACCGCAAATGAATCGCTTTTTAAATATTCGGAAGCTCGTCTGTAATTTCTTCTAGAATCATGTCTGCATAATTTTTACCGGACTCAATTATGGGTTGCGCGCATTCTTAAGTTCTAAACGTTTCTTCGACTTGGACGAATATCAGACTAAGATCTTCGTCATGAAAAATCACCGTTTCCCCTTGACCCCTTTTCCGAGCTCATCTTAGCTCATGATAGGCTATCAAACTGATGCAAGATTAGTAGTAGAAGTAGAAGTAGTGGCAGTAGGAGTAGTTCCAGCAGGAGTAGTCACGGCGTAGTCGAAGGATCCCAAAATTTTAGTTGTTGTTGATTATTATCATCTTCATAGGCGTCATCATCATAAAATCAGTTCACTCTCTGTTTTTCACACAATTACCCATGTTGTGATAGCCGCCTATTTGAATGCCGCTGATTGGCTACTGTCGATATAAACCCCCTCACCCGGCGTGCAGTCAGTGTCCCAATTGATTGACGTGGGCGGCAAACCACACCAGCGACGCTTTGATGTATAATTACTCGGAATCGATGTTTATTGGTTCGTGGGCTACGAGTTCGAGGGGTGAGGAGTTAAGGGGTTGCGTGTTTATGTTTATGGTTTCGAGAAGTAATAGTAATCGTAGTAGTGGTAGGTGACAGACCGTATCAGATTTCGATCAGAACAAATACTCACACACAACAGGGTGCCGACGAGCTTGCTTTGATGTGTTTGCCCATAAAAACAAACCACACATTATCCAAGGTAGTGTGGCTCATTGTTTAAGAAGTAAATGGGATTTTTGAATAGGTTCTAGTTGAGCAGGAATGCGTTTCTGGATGGTCTAAATTGTGATTAGCGGTGACGACCCGGACGACTGTGTTCGATCAACAGATCAATAAAATCATCCAAAGTAGCTTGAATACGAAAACCGGTTCCATTGTCACATGGTGCGTGGCATCACGAAGTGGTGCTTAAACGGCGAAATGAATGATGGATCCAATCGATACTGGTCGTGGGAGATCATCTGACACACAAGCATCGACAAAGATTTTAAACCATGGAAGATCAGTGTCCTCGTAGTCGAACCTGTCACTCGTATAATGCATCATTCAAGGTTTGCACTGAGGAGAAAAAGAAGGACGAAGATGCTGTTTTACTGTCGAAGGTTGGCGAGAAAGCTCTTCTTGCTCATCAGCGGAGCCACGATGGGGGGTGTATGGATAAAACCTCTCAGCAGCCACTCGAGGCAGTGTGGTGGGGGTCCGTCCCGCCCTTCGATACACCGAACCCTCAGTAGACCGCTGGGCAAACGGTTGAACCTGTTCAGCACCCACAGTCAGCCAAACAGGAGATTGCGTCAGGTGGCGTTTCCGAAAAGCCTTTGGAACTCAATGTCGTGTTTTTCCGCAAGAGCGTTCAGGCACTTCTCGACTGCGGTCGTTGATCTAACGGGCGTTCATCATTTCCAGTTTCTACTGCTGTCCTACCAAAATGATGACCGCCAACCAGTATTTCTGAATTTTCCAAACAGATATTGTTATCCAATCAAATTGAACGCCCCCTTCTGCCTATATGGGTGGTTACTTAAACTACATATACCGTGTCAGTTAAACACGCATGTAAAATGGAACATCATTATCTTCACATTTCAAAAAGCCGCTTCAATATGTTGAAAAGCCTTCACATTCCTCTCGTGTGAATCATTTGTGCACATTTATGTCTGGTGATCTTGGGTCATTGGATCATTCAATCTCAATGATGCATAAATTTAATCGAACCTTTTACACTCGCGTCAACCGCTGTCAGAATCCCCCAATATCTTCGCCTTTAATTTATCATTCTTATTACAATCTAAAAAAGGCCACATAATGACTTCGGCTTCTTCTCCACTGAAGAAAGACGACTTCCAGGTATTCTCTGACGTCGGCAGAAGGACCTCCCATCGAATGCCAAGTTAGTCGTTGCAGAATTTCGGCATCATTGATAGTCTACGGGCGATTAAAAAAAATGCCAATATAGGGTCATAATGTCTGTCTGCATAAGGGCGATTAATATGATAATGACATACTTCGTGGATTATAAATCAAGTGGAGAGTTTGACTGCCCAGTATTTTAACAAATAACACAATAACTACAGCGAGCAAAGAGACATTCACCGAATCTTGGTTACTTTGAGGCGCAGCAATTCAACACTGGACGTAATCGGTGATCGAGCATTTCCGCAATTAAACTGGCATGTTATCGAACAAACTTGGATGGACTGTTTTCTCGCATTCAGAACAGCCTTTTCTGCCCAGGTCAGTTTCGAACCATTTTGCATTCTAAACAATATGATTGATGCACACCAATCAGCATCTCAGCCCAGGTGAGCGTCTACTGCCGCACTTTCAGTAATTAGAGGATGATGATGATGTTATCGGAAAACTGCGGACTCCAAAGCGACTGTCTGAGTCCGGATGCGTGACCTTGACTTATGAAGGAAGAGGTTGGTAAAAAGTGCGCGCATCGAGTAAGTGTGCTTACGAAAGAGAAGGGAATATTGAAACGCAATGGGAGGGAAGGCACCTCAATCATGTCGCTGTCTGGTCTCATGGGCTGACGTGAGATGGGGGTTGGGGGGAGGCTGAGTTATTGCGGCTACCAAGGGTTTGGGGAGCAAGATGAATCCGGTTACCTCACTCTAAATGGACCAGCGAGCGGTCAAAACGACCAATTGAAAGATAGCAAGACAATATGGCCATGTGGTGCACCACAGTAATCTTTAAAAAGGAAACTGTGCTGATAGCATGCACCTAAACAAGGGTGACAATAGTGTTGAGGGTGCCGGAAACCAGGTTGTGTGTAGGACAAAGTTTGATTGCAGATTTGTGTAACTTTAATAACATTGAACCGAATCCTGCCGTCCTCCTGGCAATGTAGCGAAGTGTAGCTTTACTAAAAAATGTTCAGCATTGAAATGAACGAAAAACAATCGAGACTAAGATGGCCGATTTTTTTACTTTTTGTACACTTTCCCGCCCTTCAAAGAGGTCGATAATCGATAAATGAGAAACTCCCAAGTGTCCACTAAGATTCGGGATAGGTTGAAACCAATAATATCTAATCCGCCGAAATCGAAACACGAATGATTCTGAGAGTGTCAATGACGATGATGACGACGACGATGACGAGGCGTCCCGTCTAATATGATATATTGACTAAATAACTGGCTGCTTTTTTGGACTTTGGCAATGTCGATGTGGCAATTCGGACAAGAACTGTATCAACGCCACGATGGTTTTGCTGAAAAACCCATCTTCTAAGGCGAAACTCATTTTCGTTGAAACAATTTCCGCATTTGAAAAACCCACGGCAATATGTTGATAACCCTTCACATTCCTCTACTGCCATTGGGTCATTAAGAGACAAACACAGTTGACAAAATGGTCCCTTCTTGATTCCGTAATTTCAGTGACGCCTCCCTTTCCCTCTCTTTAAGTTTAGACAAAACCGAAATCTTTTTGACCAATGCTTATGCAATACTAACAAGGACAGCTGCATATCGCAATTCGGTCATTCGTGAATTTTCCAGATTTTTAGTTTCACCAGAGCAGGTGAAGCAGGAACTAAACGGACAAGTTCACTATTATCTAGTGGATTACAAAAGCTCTTCAATGGTTCCTTATTAACCCCTCCCCAAATCCATTAATTCTTGTTTTTTTCAATATAAATCACTTCTACTAATGCGACGATGGCTAAACAGATTAATTCACCCAAAACGTCTATGCATCGCAACGCGGTCATTCAATATTTGATGAATAAATGTGTCGGGCGAAAAGTTTTGTTGGGAGAAAAGTTCATTCGATACTCGTTCCGGTGAGGCTGACGCCGGAAACGGCGGCATTTCGCGACAAAGGCGCGGCCATTTGGCGGCTGTTGAAAGTGACGTCATGATGAAAAATTTCAGTTCTCGAATAGACAAGCTTATTTGAGCAGACGACATCCGTTAAATCCGTTTTAAAACAAAAGGATCCTTCTCTACACCCTGCGTTCCTTCTACTAAAATTGCAGTTGCCAGGTTTGTGCGGCCAGAGGATTAATCGGTTTAATGAGTGTCGTGATTAACGACATTTAAAGAATGAATCTCGAAGAATATCTAACATATTGCTTACCCAGTGCTACCCCACACCTTTTGGCGCTGTCCAATCACAAATGAGTCCTCCTTCAAGGCCGCAACAGAAGGGCTCAATACGGTTGGTCAACAGAAGAGTCTTTTGGCTGCCGTTAACAATCCGTGGCGTGGACAAATCATTTTGAGCAAACGTGTTCTGACTACGAATAAACACGTGTGTGGCCACGATGACTACTATTCCTAAGGGTATTTTGTCTTAAAATTGCAAATGGTGGACAAAATAGTGATCTCGATACTTCTAGTTTGGACTGTGAAACTTTCCTTCATATTTGATTAACCCTCACGCCATTGTAAGGCTTCGTGTTATTCGCAGCTGAGATCCACAAGGTCACAGGTTATCTCCTTGGGGTGAGAGGATATTTCAACCCAGAAACCCAAATTTTCTGTCTAATACCGGCACCTGGATATGTCCGTCTTTCAAGTGGTTTGATGGAGTGTGACCGAAGCAATTCGGAGCCAGTTAAAAGGGTTCCAGTTAGAAGACTGGGAGATAACCACGCGTGTGACTTCTCACCGGGACCCAGCATACCCACCACCCCCCCACATTATCGTTTAGAATCTGTCGCGCGGGAAACCATTTCGATACCTTTTCGGGTAAGCTCAAACACGTAGGAAGAGTGACGCCAGAATTCCTGAAACCCCACATATGACATTTTAAACCTGCCGCTGGTATCGAGTAAACCAATTGAATGCATCGTTGATTGTCACTGGAACTACACCTCCCCCCACCCACTCTCTTGACGTAAACATGGATATAAAATTTTACAATTTTTCACAAGACCATGGGCGTTTACGGTGAAGGGGTTTCGGAGTGTTGGAGGGGAGTGCTTCTCTTGAATGTTTAATGGTGGTCGAAATGCCTGATGATTATGATGCTGGTCTTTGAAGTTTTTGGCGGCATGTTTATTAAAAAGATACGCACACACTCCCAAGTAACCCGAAACAGCGACAAAATTGGAAATCGGGAGGCTTTGCGTGAATCCTCGCGACACTTGCGTGCACAGGAGGCCAGTTTGTCGCCAATTATTGACTGCTCGAAGACAACTGGCACCGCAATCAATGCGCCAGTGGACACTGTTGGCACCAAAGAGATGAGTGAGCCATAGGTCTAAACTTCATAGGTCCCGTGGAACCATTTGCTAGTTCGGTTCAGAGTAAAATCCGAAGAAATCGCGTTTACAACACTTCTTCTATCGCCTTATTCAAGATTTAAAATATCCTCTTTAGGAAGATTCTCACCTTATTTCGAGGATTTGTATCGGTATACGTTGAACTTCGCAACGGCAGCCATCATAATGAAAAGACGCATTTTATGGGAAAAATGTAGGCTATATAAAGTGCGTCGGTATATGGTGACGAATAAAATTGAATTTTGAGATTTAATATGCTTTGGGGTAACACCGAAAGTAGTCTTTATGGCGCTCTTGTCTTGGCGAAAGCGGATAATTATAAGAAAATGTTGACTAAACAGTTAAGCGCGTTAGCATACACAAGACAGCGGGGAATAATCCGATCGAAATCGTTCGTGTGATTATTAGTAATTATACTACTTATATGCCAACTTTTGTTGTATTTTTTTACACAACAAAGTAATAAGTTAATAATAGTTATTTGAGTTCAAAATATAAGAAATCTGTTTAAAACTGGTGACGACCAATGTTTATATACGATTCAGATAAACAAAGGAGTTTTCTCTACTGAGTGCCAAGTGGGCCGTTGATTTTTACTAAAGAAAACAATTCTTATTTTAAGCTGTCACCAAATTATTTAAAAGTCCCCAATCTTAAAGTAAAGAAACCTTAATTTGGGATCATTCGAGCATCGAATACAAAGAGGGCGCATCGTATGCCGATTCACAAGAAAAAGTAACTTTTTGGCTTACAATTCTTATTGTGTCCCAAAGAAGAAGGGAAACTGCGAATAAATTGGGATAACTTGGGATATAGATATGTATCACTCGCGCCTTTTACCTACGGCTGTCAAAACTGGCCATTTTGTCGACGAAAATCAAAATAATTCGATCGCTGGTGGCTGCCACTAATCTTGAAAGGGGGGGACTATTTCTGCTTCTTGTAAACTATTCTTGTAAAACTGTAATCGAAAAGAAGGGAATCGTGTTCAGTGGATGTTGGGAGATTTAAATGTAATTTGTGGATCAAATTGAACAAACAAGAATATACAATACACTAGAAGTTAATAATAGCAAGAGAAGTGGCAATGATTTCTTCGACAGAGTTTATGGAGTATCTAGTAAAAAAGCTGTTAAAAATGAAAATGAATTTTAGTGCCGAACATGTTCATGCAAGAGCATCTTACAAGAATGGACGTACAAACTATAGATTGTTAAATTATACCTGCAAGAGCACGATTAGCCCATGTCGTCGAAATAAACAAGACAAATCGAATATATTGCGGTTCATGAGCACGGCCGCGGGTTTAGTCATGCGATTGTGACAGGGCTGCTTGACACATTTCTCGCTCCTTTTTTGCCAGATGCTTTTGGGATGAAAATGACAGCAACAAATCAGTCATGGAAGCAAATCAACAGTACGGACAATAGTAATTTCGGGATTTGTATATTTTTAGATTTCAGGGGTATATGTTTTTGATTCGAAATATTCATTAATTTTTATTTATTGTTTTCTTTATTCCAAGACTCGAAGTTCGAGAAGTAATTCGAGCATATTGAAGTTTTACAAACGAATTGTTATATGCCTTGTATCTCAGTGAATGCCAATCGAAAATCGTCTCAATTAAAGCTTCATCTTCAACCACCTTGCCAATTTTCTACTTTTTAAAACACCTTCTGTGATGCCTTTCACTACATCAACTGCCAATAAGGGAAATTAAAAGACGCACGTTGTTCGGATGAAGACGATGTTTTCCGCAATGTCTTCATAATTATTATAAAGTTATGCGTCACATCTTTGTAATGCGGGATCATTTTATTAATAATTCGTATACTCTCTTACATATTTAGGGACACGACGGTAACCGCGAAATGTTTCTTGTCCACGTTAATAATTTTCGCTAAAAAATCATCCATGAAATAATGTTCCTTGTTGGAACTTGCATGGCTATACTGGCGTTACAAAAGCACAACTGATTCGTAAACAGCAACAAAGAATTATCATCGAAATTGTTATTAATAACATTCCTTATTTAATTTTAAGTAAATTAAAGGTTTTTATTTTAAAATAACGTTGACTAAACAGTTAAGGGTTTCGGCAATAACAAGCTAAAAGAATTATTGGAAAACGAGTTCATTTCTAAAAAAAAACGATATAAATATTCAATCAACTCTCTGTCTTTCAACGAATATTAATTTCATTCAAGATTTAGAATTTTCAATTGGTTTTTTATAAGTCCCTGTTTATTTTCTGAAAAACTTTAAAAAAACCGCTGTAATGAAGCAAGAGGGCCGACCTTTTGTCTGCATATCACGACGGTTGTCCACAGCTAAACGTGAATGCGCCCAAACGCATCGCGAAGCCTTGGCGGTTTTCTGGGCTGTGATGCGGTTGCATAAATACTTATTCGTACGACAATTCACGATTGTGTCTGATAATGAACCTTTGAAATTCATTTACAATCCAAGTCATTCATTGTCAGCGGCTTCTGTAGCTATGGTGCAACGGTGGCGTCTCGCTTTGAGCGCTTAAACTTATGACGTGGTTCATCGGCCTGCCAAACATATCCAGCTTGTTGATTACTTATCCAGAACTGCCACTACAGAGGAGATCACGGAAGGCTCTTCTCTCCTGCTGCAACCACTGCCTGTGAGTCGCGATGATCTCAGCTCCGAGACGCGATTGGCATTCAAGAGAATTCTAACGGCACTCAGAAAGGGCTGGAATAATGCAGATAAGAAGAAGTTCCCACATTTCTACTCTCCGATGGACGATTTGGGTTCGACTCCAGAAGGTCTACTATGTTATCAAGACCGTATTGTGGTACCACCAGTGATGCGCAAAACTGTTTTTGACTATCTGTACTCCAGTCATCTTGGTGTTGATAATATGAAGGCATTGGCAAGAAATTGATGTTGGTGGCCAGAACTGGAAGCCGATATCCGGCGAACGGCTGCCCGGTGTGATGGCTGCTTGCACAAGTTGCTCTCAAGGCCTTCTAAATGGTCTCCATTGCCAGGGTTTTGTGAGCCATGGCAACGAATACATGCTGATTATTGGGGACCATTTCTCGGCAAATACAATGCTCTTGTCGTGATCAATTCATTTTTACGTTGGCCTGTAGTATTTCTGACGACCAGTGCCAATGCTGACTTCACAAAGCGGTGTTTCGAAAGTTTTTCAGCCGTAAAAGCATTCCGCTCGTTTAGCTAACGGCCAATGGTACACATTTCACCGCCGACCATTTGGTCAATTGGGTCCAAGTTCTCGGATTCCGGCATTTGGTCACGGCTCCCCAGTCTAATGGCTTTGCAGAGAACTTCGTCAAGACCCTTAAGGCGGCTATATCATCGATGGAGCACAAGTAAATTTACAGATTTAGATCGGTCTATCGACAATTTCCAGATGCAGTACCGTAAAGCTGATAAAGCTACCACTGGTAAAAGTCCTTTTGTGCTATTCAAGGGGCGCAAACTCAATACATCGTTCCAATGCCTTAAATTGGGAGAAGGTACCTTTTTTAAAGGGAATGATTTTCGACCGTCTCGAGGTTATATTCTTGGAAGAAGTGGGAATCGTATGGTTCCATCCTCGACGTCACTGATTTATCAAGTCATCGTCGGCATGTCGATCAAATCCGTTTCGGTGAAACAGCAATGCTTTTACAGCATCTGCATTGAAATTGAGACAACCTATAATAAAAGGGATGGGAGATTGTTGTGTGATATACGATCCGCAATAGGTTTACAACTACGCAAATTATTCAGAAAAATTCAGATGAAGGATTCTAAAGCCCAGTTTATTATGCCAGATAAATATTGGGGTTCGTGTTGTGTAGGAAGTTAGTTCCGGTGGCGGTGTCTATCTGTTTACTTCAATTTCTCCTTTCCATTGCTCCTTTCCCATAAAAAAAAGAAGCGACAAGGCAGTCTGCTCCAATTATAGAGGCGCTTACGTATTCACAGAACTCTTGCTTAATCTCTTCACATCCGCGAGACACACTAGAACCCACCAAACGCTTCGAGCGCGTCAATCGCCAGAACTGTTCAACTGTAGTACTTGTTATAGGATTGTATGGAGGGTTAAATTAACCCTAAATAGAGAAAAGACGAATAGTTTGTGTAACGCGTATAACTCAAATAGCTAACCCACACCTTTAATGAATGCGAACATGTGCAGCAACGTCTAATATAATATTCTAAAAAGTGCGGTTCAATACTCAGCATATAACAAAAATAACAATGAACAGTTGAAATTTGCAACCACCACAGTAGCGTTCTTGGAAAAGTGAAGTGTATCTCGCCGATTGCAACGCTTTCGTGTAAAACGGAACTTGTCTTTCGGCAAATTCACCAACGATATCGTATTTTTTTTTATTTCCGAGACGCTGCTGTGCGGATAATTATAAGAAAACGTTGACTAAACAGTTAAGCGCTTAAGCAATTACAAGACAGCGGTGAATAATACGATTAATATCGTTCGTGTGATTATCAGTAATTATTCTACTTAAGTCCTAACTATTGAAGAATTCTTTTAAACAACCAATTTTCATACTAGTTATTTTAATTCAGATTATAAAAAGCTGTTTAAAAACTGGTTAGGACTAATGATTTTATATGATTTGGATAAAAAAGAGTTTTATCTACCGAGTGTCAAGTGGGCAGTTGAATTTTTATAAGGAAACAATTATAACAATACGCAATTATAATAGCAATTAAAAACTTATTTTTGAATGAGGAACAAGGCCCCAATCTTAAAGTTTAGAAAGCCTGGTTTGGGATCCTGCCAGCATCGATAACTTAGGAGAGCGCATGATATGCCGATTCCGCAGAAAAAGTTGCTCTCCGGCTGAAAATGATTATTGTGTGCTAAAGAAGAAAGTTAAACGATGAATAAATTTCGCCAGGAATGTGTTCCATGAAAAATTCTACCTGAAATGTGACTTCAGATAAAAATTTGTATCAATCGCGCTTTATCTACGGCTGCCAAACCTGGCAATTGTGACGACGAAGGCGTCGATTGGCAGATGTTGAGAAGCTGTCAACCATTCTAAAACGCCGTCGGCTGGAGTGTTTACAGGGTGTGCTTCCTATTATCGAAATGGATCACTTCTTTTTAAAATAAAAAAAAAGTAATCGATAACTTCTTTGATTTTTTCAACATTCAGGTCATGCAAGAAAACCGTTTCACTAATTCTAGTGGACAAAGGGGTCATTGCCCCATCGAATTTTGATCAATATCTTCTCCGACATGATCGCAGATCGCCTTGCGTGGGGATTAATGAAGCTGCCATCGATGGAGGCATAGAAGCGAATTGATTTGACCTTAACGTGAGGAGGGGGCCCTATGTACCCTCTCGCTCGCCTATTGGTTGATGACTGTATGTTGTCGAGGTGAGAATCCTCGCTTGGTCGGTTAGGGCCCTGGGTTCGACTCTTAAATAGAAGCAACTGTCACAATGTTTTTGCAGAGAAACGATTTTAAAAATAAATATTGTTATCGGCAAAGTTCAATGCTTTCTGGGATGATTAATCAATTTTGCTTGGTTATACATTTTCCCTTTCCGGTGTTTACGTTTATTTAAACTTAGCAACCAATCCTAAGGCCGTCGATCTCAACGCAGTTGTCAGTCACTAGGTAATATATCTTCCATCCCATCACAAGCACACGCCCGATTTTGTTTACTTTGGAATAAGTAGGTCAAATTCACTGCCCTGCAAATCGAGACTTCAAGAAATGCTTCCGGTACGTCCACCCAATACAACACAATTCCAAACGACGCCGTGCAACTCCTGACTGGCATTGTCTTTATTGTCACTCTCTCGTTTGTATGCAACGACGCCACGCCCAATTGAGCTGATGAAATGGCTCCATCGGACCATCGGCCGCTAGTAACGGTTGCTAAGCTGAGGTGTGTGTGAACGACGTCGGAGTCCTGAGGGTTGGGTGCCCAGTCGACCCCTTAATGTATGTCAGTTTGATGGGGGGAGGGGCCTGAGATCAGATACGGGCACCCCCTTTTTAACCCCTCTGTGTGCCGAGTTGAGAGACAAGTCGGGGAGACAAGTAACACGGTTGAAGTGGCCCTTCTTCTTCTTCTTCTTCTCTGGTTCTTCCACCACCCAAAATTATACACCGCACACCAACCCACCCACCCTTCAAACTAGGACTTTGCCAAACTCAAATTTCATGCCAATATAAACCATAAAACGGCACGTATAGTCGACATCCTGCGCTTCGGAGCCGTGTAATACTACGACCCGATTATTGGCTGATCTAGGGAACTGAGAGTTGGGCTTCCAGAAAGCGTGCTTAAAGACTAGTTCGACTTTGAGGGTCGAGTTATTATTCTTATCCCCCAACCGCGGAACCTGGGGTCAACAGGCTATGTAATTTTCAATGTATTGCTTCTTTGTTAACGGCCGTGCTTGTTCGTGAATGAACAATGTGCTTATTTGAATGCCATACAGAATATACGCAAGCAGATTGTTCCAAAACGTCACCAAGTCAACAAGCCAATAGAAGGCCCATTTCTACGAGATTCTGTTACATTTAAAAACAGGTTAAGGCAAGTTTACAAAAAAATGAAAGACAGCTGTATTGCTTGCACTGAATAGAATTTCTCTTCTAACTGTGCTTAACTTTTTTGGGAGGAAAGTATCGTTGATTAATTGGACTGATTGGCAGTTTGGGTAGGTCGAGTCGTGAACGTCGTCCTCCCATAAAACGCACCTCGCGACACATGTGACATCTTTCAGTTGCTATGATGCTGCAAATTAATGACCAGCACGTGTTGTGCTACGAACCACGAAAGTAATCAAAATAACCTTTTTTTATTCGCCAACGTTGGACAGTCGCTTTATCAAGGGAACAATTTCGCTGGCCCTGTCTGAAATCCATCGATCAAACAGCGCCCTATTGTTCGACCCTTACTTGAACCATTGAGTTTACAAAATGGGATAACCATCAGGAATCGATTAAAGCGGTTTGCTTAATTCAACTGTTGTCTTCACCAGTTGTCTTGGTTGGAATATGTCGTTGTCTAGACTTGGTGACGGACAACATGCTGTGACGACGATGTGACCAAAGCTTTCGAAAATCACTTATTTTAAAAATTTGATTGACCAGACTACATCGACACCACATCCTAGACACCCTCAACGCACACCCAAATGTTGCTTTGTCTTGAAAAAAAGCATTCCAGACAATTCTTCAAGTACGCTTATCAAGGAATTTAAAAAAAACGTAGCCCCAAAAAGTGCGCAAACTCGAAGTCACACCGAATTGCTTTCGCACCGATAGAATTCCCATTGGAAGGATTTTGATTGGTGCAGATGAACGCGTCGTCAAAGAATGTTTTTGCTTTGAGTAATGCTTAGCCCCGGATAATCAGAGGTTTTTAGTTATGGTAAGATTGACACGGCAAATTGCGTTCTTCTCTGGTTTCAGCGTTTTTAAATATTGAGTGTGTATGTCGCTCTCCATTGGTCAACAGCAATTCAAATCTGGTGGGGGCAATCCTGTTGCAAAACAATTAGAGCAAAGCGTGTGGATACACGCGCCATTCCGCGTTCTTTTTCCCGCAATGCGAATCTCCCACACAGTAAATAGAATCCCGGTGGGAGTTATGGGGTAACTGTACGGGGTCGAATTTGTGATTGCCGAATTCGAAAGCACATGGGAACACTTTGGTCTTATGACGGAAGGAAATAAAAACAATGCATGGATTATGGTGTGTGCAAAATCAAAAAACATTCGCTGGCAGTCAACTCCAGGAACATCCCCTTCGCAACACTAGAACAACTAGAAAAAGAAACCGATATGACGTCATGCGATATCAAATGTTAAGGGCTGTTTATAAAGAAAGAGGGTTTATTCATTTTAAATTGTTTTCTTCGTGTAATCAATTCCAACAGGACTCGAAGGATGCGGATTAACTGGTCAATGAAATTCCTGGAATCCTTTAATAAAGACATCCGGAGATTAATTGAGCCGAAAGAGAACTTGTGAGTCTGGTTCGTTAATTACCCGCGTCACGTTTACGTCACATTCGGATAACACCCGCTTCTTCAGCTTCATTTGAATCCAAGGGAAAGGAAAAAGAAAAGGGCAAACGGGGAGTCGCTGGCCAATGAGATTCCGAGAGTCTCCGACGGAGAATGATCTGAGGATCCAGGTCATTGCAGCCTTAACAAAACCGATTGAGGACCCCTTTCGTTTACGTTTAAGTGACGTTCCCTAATGATACCAAGGAGGTTACCACTGTCAAATTGGCTAAGGTACACGCGCGGGACGCAAACACGCATCTCCCTTTTTCGGTTTTAGGAGAGAGTGCGTCATTCTTAACAACCTCATAATGACACTGTCAGCGCAACCGCCGGCTACTTTTTTCTCTTCATTTTCGACTTAAAGGTTGACATCTGTCACCATTAGACCGACTCCTCCCACACGCACAAACACATAATGATAGAATTCCACGATTTACCTGACTTCACGGTGGTTTAACTCCTGATTATTGCGTGACGCAAAACCCGATTCGCCGAAGGTCGCCTTTAGGCATCCAATATTTTCGCACTGCAGCACCATACAGAATAATCTTAATTGGTCCTTTTTTGGCTAGAGTCCAGCGACTCGCAAATATTGTTTAATTGGTTGAATGTTGATGTAACGGACCAAACACAGCACCTAGAAAACTAAGAACCAATCCGGAAAGTGTCTTTGGTGTGTCAACAGCGGGTCAACCACTCACAGGTGCACGTTTACTACATGAATACTGAGAAGAATCGGACACAAATATGTGGTCAAGAAGATTCCCTTTGCGTGTAGGAAAATAGACGAAGAGGATTCACACGCGCAGAATCAAAATCACCACACATTTCAATAAAAGAATCATCCATGATTGAAAACAAAGGTTATTATGAAATCATTTAACTTAGATATATCTGCTCTGGTAGAAGATGGGGGGATAAACAAGTTACAGACTGTCAGAGACTTGCCGTTTTTAATGGCCCTTAAATGGCGCGTAAACCCAACAAATTCAATAGCACTAGCAGCATTGCAAAAAACCTTTTTTTGTTCGATTCTGACCAGCTTAGATTAATGCAACTCGCGACACCACCCTTTTTTGATTTAACGCAGCACATTCTATCCTGACTAAAGCATTGATGAAGGAATAGTGTGAATACCCATTGCATCAAGTACATGCAATATATATATAAAGTATATTGACGAATATCACCCCCAAGAATAAGATGCAACTCGATCATGTATTTATGCCAGATAATTTCGTATGATTCCATAAGAAGAGAGTGCCTGGCGCTTAATTCAAGGTGGGTGTTGTCACAAATCGTCTTGAGCACATATTCGTGTCCGATTCTTCTCAGTATCCATGTGGTAAACGTGCACTGAGCTGTGTTCTCCCATGGTGAATAAATAATACACCTAGTGGATGCGATCTAAAAAAGGAACATTGTAGAATTTATATTTTCTCCGCTAACAAACTTTTTTTCAGTTGAGCGATGTTTTTTTACGAGAAGAATGGTTCAAGTTGCTGGTAAATTTGTATCCACAAAAATATTTCAAAACAACACAAAAATTAGATTTTTCGTGTCAACTATACACAGCCCGATGCTACGCGCTCTTAACTGACATGCACGAAATGAACTATTTCCCATTTTGAGAACAACAAAGAAATTGTCAGTGTCGCCATATTTGGAATAATGTTGAGCACAAAATCATTTAAACACAACCACGGGTTGTCAGGGCAACTCACAATGCATTCTTTAGACAGGCAAATGTCATGGTGAATTATTGTTTAGACTAAAGCCGAATTTGACTCCCCCAGGACAACTTAGATTGAGAAGATGTCAAGTAATAAAAAAATAAATTGTTTGGTGAATATGGAAGCTGTCATTCCCGTTGCGGCCTGCCCTTGGAATCGAACCCAGGTCCTTGCTAACTGTTAAACGAATCGGGCGTCAATCAAACAGATAAGCGATCTTTAGAGAAACCTTCGGCCTTCTGTGGAACTCTCTGCAAAAAGAGGCTGAATCAGCATAGTGGATGACATTAAACTTGAAAGATCTTGGGAATTGTGTCCAGTGCCCTTGAAATTAGCGTCGGTCGAATCTGTGAGCCGATGACATGAATCTGAGGTCAATAATAATAACGCAAAGCGCTCTATATTGCAGTCACTAGGACCAAAACATTCCAATTCCCAGAAGATATTTTAGTGCCTTTGGTGTGTGACAGACGAAGTTAATTGACAAAAACTGAAAAATAAAAATCAAACCTTCTTGACCAGAAAAGCATGTTTGTAACGGCTTTATTAAGGTCACGAGGACCAAAAAATTCAGCATAAAACGCCCAACCCTTTATCCTCGACACCGATGCAAGCGACACCGCTATCGGAGCGGAACTATCACAGACTGACGCCAAAGGGTATGAACGAGTACGCCAGTAAGAAATTGGGACGTCAAATGCGAGTGAAGAGTGCCACCACTCGAGAACCTGTACCCCAGCTTGTGGGTATTGAAAGGTATAGCCTACGCATTAGTCGAAGAGATTTAGAATTGGATAAACTTGAAAGAGGGGATGGAAGGGGTCAGTTAATATACGAGCCGCAGTTGTGAACAATTATTGAAGTTGCGTTGAACGATGATTTATTGAATGAAGAGCATAGGCAGGCCACCTAGAAAACGAGATTATTTTTAAAAGGCCTATGAAGGGTTAAAATTTTAGAACATTTAAGGCCGGGGAAAATGACTGGTTAACAATATACTATAAGGGGAATTATGCAGGCATGGGCAAACGTTTTTATACTTCTAGAGCTAAACCAAGTCTCCTGAACCGGCTAAACCACAACTAAACTCCATGAGCTTATTTCCGTCAGGGAATGGGAAAGACACGAAGTAAATAACCTCGCTCAGAGGCGGTCGCCAGCATCGTTGACGACGCATTGAACGAGAGGGCTGCCAGGTTACCATCGTAAGCGGCGATAGTAAGGACGTGGGAATGAAACGGTATTGCCTTCGCATTTATCGAAAATATTTAGATTTAGAAAAAAAACTTAAATAGGGGTACGGAAGAGTTCATCCAGCTATTGGGTGATAGATTTTGCGCTCTGCAAAAGGAGACAGCAGGATCAAAGAGAGGAGAGTTCCAAAGACTACCGATGATGTGACGGAGTGACCGTTAATAGAACGAGGAGAATTGTGGGAGGTTTCAAACGACCAAAATAGATAAACAGTGGTGTTCACAGAGGTGGTCAGTGAAACACAGGGTCGATGTTAACCGGTCAGCCCACGCAAACACCACAACTCGACAAGAGAGGCAGGATGTGATAGTGGACTATGAACAGAGACGAATACACCCGACCAACAACTTAAAACGTTCACGTTACTTACTACTTGCATACCAATACATAACCATTGTGCTTGGATTTTTTTAATGGTTCCAAAATTCGCGTTATCCCATCAGTGGCAATAATTAGGTCATCAGAATCAAATTAATTAACATAACTATTACATAATTCGAAGACTTGGAAATTACTAAACTGAACAGCATAATAATAATAATAATGACAGCAGCTTACTCCCCGAGCTGTTTAGAATCACCATTTATCTTGCATGCATGGCATAAAGTCAGGTTCATCGACATTTTATAAGTGTCACGTCGTTGGGGACCGAAGACTAGACGAGTAATAGTTAAAACGGAAAGGAGAACTGAACCTTGTAGTACACCGCAGTTATTTGTCAAGGAGGTTGAGGCTTCATTTGCGACTCTTACATGTTGACGTCGGTTATAAAAATAGTTTTGAAGCCAATTTATAAACCATCTTTTCGACGTCATCTTTACCCAGTTGAAAAATGATGCGGCAGCGTGAGTTCCATTCCGAAGGAAAAGGAGCATTCTATTTATATTAATTATTGAAGCTGCTTTATTAAGGTAACGAGGACCAAATCTTTCTAACGAATGATTAACAAGCTGGTTGACAATCCAAGAAATCTCACGACAAATTTAAAGGATCGCGAGGGACCTTGTCACGACCAGCCGCTATAGAGCTCTTAAAGCCAGCCAAAATTTGGGAGATAGAGGATTCGTGAGCGGGAAGGAAAGCGCCGTTATGAAGAATCTAACGAAAGGCACCGCGGAATGGTCAGCGGATTATAAGACAACGCGCTGTAGTGTACTGATGTATTAGCGTTCGTTTAAATCGATAAATTGACACACCTTCCGATTCGAACATACGAAGTGGTCGTTTTCTGTCTACCTAAATTCGGATAGGCTGTTAAGGATAAGAACAGCTCAATAATTGAACCCTTCAATTGGCATAGCATTTTGATTTGTTTTCGTCAGCTACCACGTTTTTTTCGGTAAACAAAAACAAATGGAATCCCAACGAACAAATCGCCGCGGTTGTCGATCAAATTCCCCAAGTCTGGCCAGCGGATATGAAAGCATGGTTCACTGTCATCGAAGCACAATTCTCTTCGTCTTGGCATCACCAATGAGCTGACAAACATTCTATCATTTGGTAGGCGCTTTGACGCCTGAGGTGGCCAGCCGCTTCTACCACGCCACCACAAACTACTGGCAGAAACTCAGTATACAACACTTAAAGAAGCGACGCTTGGTCAGATTGCGAAATTCTTATTTGGAAAATGTGGATTTCCTCCTAAACAATAATGAAATAAGAAATCGAAAACCTTCCGCTATACTGGATCCGCTTTCAAAGCATTTGCAGTGACATGGGTTTTAATGATCGATTAATCAAGGCCTTTTTCATTAAAAAGCTTCCGCCAGCAATCCGGACGGTTGTCGCACTTGCCGAAGATGTCCCCTTAACGCAGCTTGCCAAAATGGCCGACAGGGTAGCTGAAGCAGACGCGCAAAAAAGTGCTATATCGCCGCCTTCTCAACCAAAACCAAGCCAAGCCTTCTCACAAACCAAGCAGGCACGAAGAAAGCCAACGCCTGGTCCACCAAATAGAAACCAAGCTACGCTATACCCCGTTTCTAACTCTGACCGACAAACGTCATTCTCAACGCATTCTTTACAATCAGTAAACCGTTTTCGAATTCCTACGTATGGAGGGCGCCGCCTTTCCGTGAACCTAGGTTTCCTCAAAAAGCTGCTGTCTTGGACATTTATAGTGGCGGATATTCCATCCCTGAAGTAATCGGCGCTGATTTTCTCCACGCATTTAATTTGTATTTCGGATATCCGAGGGAGGATGACTGGTGGACGCCGGCACGAATGCACGTGTTACTTGTAGCAAATGTTGCCCCATACCGTCTCACCTCAAGCATTCATCAGACAAACCCATGTGCCCATATCGCTCTCTCATTTTACGATACCCCGACCTGGTTAAACCTCCAAAGCACGACGCCCCTGTTAAACACAATTTTGAACATTTCGCTACGCACCCGAGGCCCCCCACAATCTTGCCGTTACCGCAGACTAGCCCCGAGAGAAGACGAATCGCCGAAAAAGAATTCGATAAAATGCTGGCTCTAGGCATTATTAGACCGTCCTCCAGCAGCTGGTCCTCTCCTTGCCACATGATCGCGAAACAGACTCAAAGGGATTGGAGGCCCTGTGGTGATTTCCGGGCCTTAAACACAGTACTTGAACACGACAATTACCCAATTCACCATTTCAAAATTAAAATGCCTCCCTTCATGGAAAAACCTTTTTTCCAAGCCATCGACTTCACGCTTGCATTTTACCTGATTTCTTCCCAAAGATGTTTTACCCCTGCCCGAAAATGGCAAGGCCGTCTCAGGTTTCGCGGTCCCAAGACTCGCCGCAAGCTTCATCCCGGTTTCTGGGAATGATTATTTTTTTACCGCCGCTTCATACCCAATTGTGCCTCCATCTCAGTTGCCCTCGCATGCAATGACCGGTGGATGCCAACGGACCATTGCTGCTTGACAGATGATCAACTGTCAGCCGTGGATTCCTTGAACCAGAAGCTGGCAAAATGACCTTGCTTTTTCACCTGAACGCAAACGATCGCTTATCTCTTATGGTAGACGCGTCGACCGGTTTACATCAAGAGGTCAGGAATCATCAATAACCACTGGCCTTTTCTCCAATAGCTTTCTCGACGACGAAAGGACGCTATACAGCTTTCGGACGCGAATTATTAGCGGTCTATGCAGCAATTTGGCACTTCCGACATTGGGCTGAGGCTTCAACTGTAACGGTTTTTACAGACCATTTACCACTTATTTCAGCTTTCTGTTCATCATCTGCCAAGTACGCGGAGAAATAAATACGGCAACTGGATTTTCTGTTGCAATTAAACATTGAATGTCTGGTACGTGAAGGAGTCGAAAACCCAGTCGCTGATGCTCTTTCGCGTATCACAATCAATGGTTTGACCACAACGCTCATGTCGACTACGCGGCTTTAGCACAATCACAATAGGAGGCACGAGTTGGTACTCATAATCGACTATCTAGTTTTAAAGTTTTCCCGTTGCCCAACCCAGCGATCACGATTATATGCGTCACCTCGAAGACACATCCCCGACCTGTTTTTCCTACATCTTTTCGACGTATTGTCTTCGATGCAATCAGCTCCCTCGCTCACCCTAGTCCCAAGGCATCAGTCAAATTGATTGCTGGTCGCTTCACAGGGCAAGGTCCCTCGAAGGACGTGAGAACATAGGGCAAGGCATGCATCGCATGTCACGCGCCAAGGTGATCCGTCATAACAAGGCTCCAGTCAGTTTGTTTTGACCTACCGGATGCTCGCTTGAGCCACGTGCATCTCAGGTCTTGTAGGACCCTTTTACCTCACTCAAAGGACTGCCGTTTCCTGATGACATGCGTAGACCGTTTCGCCAGATAGCCATTAGCGGTGCCAATAGCTAACGCTACTTTCGAGACCATAATCAGCGCGTTCCTAAACAATGAGGTTTCCGTGTTCTGCTAATGAACGGCGTGGACGATCGTCTAAAAGCAGCTTTCGTTGAGGGAGAGAAACGCCGGCGGGTAAATATTTCACTTCTGGTCCGTGCTCAATCGGGCGACGCGTGCTGCGACCACCCCATTTCTGACCCAATTAATAAACGAAACTCGAACAATCCTTTTCCACATCGTCAACTCAAAGACAACCCCACCTGTAGGTCTCCCAACCATCCCAACGCGCATCCTCATTCCTTCGACAACGCGTTCGGAACGCCGAGTACATTTCCCTTTCCACCTTATAACTTATATCTCGTTAGGCACATTTTGTCGTTTCACTACTACATTTCTATGGAGAGTGCCCTGTAGTGTACTGATTTATTAACGTTTGTTTAAA
>JAPUBX010002113.1:0-22189 GCA_028672205.1 Proteocephalus fallax | reverse complement strand
GGTGCTGAAGATAACTTTTGGAAACGAAGGTGCATCTTCTGCTTCTGCTACTACTACCACAGTAGCCACTACTGTATCTATTAAGGCGACACCGCCCTTTTTCATCGTTTGCGTTTTTTTATTTGTTGTAGACAAGAGTGAAAGCGTCAAGAAAATACGAAGGTAACCGATTTTAAACTGCGTTCGTCTAGATGCCTATGATGGTGGTGATTTTTTCCATTTATTCTGGTAAAAATCGGAAACTACCGATATTAATGACGTCGATGCGATTTGAAGGGGACATTTACAAAGTATCATATATTTGCGTACAGAGGCAGTGTTAAAAGAGTTTTTTTTGTTTCTCGTTATCTCTAAGTTGCTCGTGTCTCATAGTCTCGTCGCTACATGCATGACATTGTATACACACACACGGCACACATTGGACGGTCATTTTGCCCAATTTCGCCTTTTATTCAGAACCATGTCGACGAAAGCTCTTTCAACGCTCGTGGACGATGGTGATGATGATGATGATGTCGATAATGGTGGTCGTTGCGTCGTCGGCAAGCCGACCACCGACTTGAAAATGTGGAATGCATTATGCCGATGACCGTCAGGCCATGGTTCCCTGTGTCGATCTTGCGAATGAATGTATGTGCGCGGCGGTTTATTTTATTAATTACTTAATTGCAAGCTCGATATGAGCCTATTGCTTCGAGTGGTAGAACAGTTGGTGGCGTGGGTGATAGATTATCTGTGTTTCATGGGATCGTTGATGTATTACAGCTGAGAAATATTCACCTTCCGGAGAGTCCAATCACAACCCCTTTCGCCCGAATCCACCCGGCACAATTCCTTACTCGTTGTACGGTCTCGGTCACACCGAATTATTGGACGACGTCCGACGGATCCTAGACAATGAGGACATTATCGATCGTGTCGTCTTTGATCTGGACGATCTGATAGCCCATCCGACGTCGACAGAACCGCTCAATGCGCGTTCAGTCGAAGAACGAAGCGGTGTTGTTCTCGCCAATTCGGATGAAATGCAGTGCGTACTTATTACTTGTCAATAGCCTTTAATTATTCGCCTTAATCTATATCCGACACTTTTATTCTTTATTCAGACTGGGTAAATTTGTTAAAGAACGTGGCCACCTCCTCTTCGAGTCTCGTTTTGAGTCGGGTAACCTGCGAAAAGTCATTCAAGTGAGTGCCTCTGTTTCTCGACCCTTCTGTGGCATGACGGGATAAATTAAACCTTTTTTCAAGGTTCGGCAAAACGAATACGACCTCCTTCTCTCACCGGACATCAACACTCGGTCGCACATCCAATGGTTCTATTTTCGTGCATCAAATATTGACAATATGGTCCGTTATCGATTCAATATTGTCAATTTGGAGAAACCGGGCAGTCAATATAATGGTGGTAAGTGCCTTCTCAGCGAAAACAGGGACTATGTATCATTTGAAATGATGTTTCTGATTGCCTTTTGTTTCCTGTAGGCATGCAGCCCGTTGTGTTCTCTGTTACCGAGGCATGTGAAGGCAGGCCGTATTGGATCAGAGCCGGAGACAGCGTAAAGTACTACAGAAAACTACTTTCTACGGCCTGGATCGTCGAAAAGTGGGTTTTTTCTCCCTACTGCCCAAGTCGATCTAGAATCCCACATTTTCGCCCTTATGCTCCCCACGAATGGTCACTGTCTTAGCCAAAGTTTGTCGCATGGAAGTAACCAACAGTTCTTTCGTTCGCCCCTAATTGGGGTCGGTGAATCAATTTTAATTATTGATTGTATTCATTAAATCAGCACTCACCCCACCTTTCCGGTTGCGTAAATTAATAATGCTCTTTACTGATACCACGAATATCACGCCAGTGGAAGCTTTCGTGGAATTTATAATATGACTGTGTTACCCCAAAATCGCCCCGTAGAGACCAATTGCTTCTCGCACACCTTCTATACGGCCACCTTCAGCCTGAAGTTCCGGCATCGCGGCGACATCTGCTACCTCGCCTACCACTACCCCTACACCCACTCGCGGCTGCTTCCAACCATTTTCCACACAAAGTGCCTCATTCACCTCGTCACCGAAACGGACAACGCCCCATTCGTAATTACTATCACTACAAATGTTGCTGCTGATGCTACAACTACAACTAAAACTGATCATTTGTTTTCCATTACTAGCTCTACATCGATCTCCACGGTCATTCGAGAATAAAGGACGTTTTTGTGTACGGGTGTGACCCAAGGCGTTCGTGGAAATTGCACGACACCAAGAATCCCGCCTTCCATGATAATTTACCTCCTTTTTCCATCCCAAGCGAAAAACCAAATACAATAGACCATTTACCAAAATTTTAATTTACCACGAGAAGAAAATGACGAAAAAAACAGACGGAAAAATATGCAATTTTTAATTAGGGGAGTCAGATATCTTGGGAAGAATTGACGGATCAGCGGTGGAGTCCGTTGACGTTTCCGAAAGAATTGACGAATCAGCGGTGGAGTCCGTTGACGTTTCCGAAAGAATTGACGAATCAGCGGTGGATGCCGAAGAGTTCAGTAAAATAAAATGTATCTTTGGGCTATTTTGTGGCGGACTAGATTGAACTGGGATAAACCGAAACGCGAGACGTCCACCTCGTTCGCTTTTGAAAACCACGGTCATATTCCTCGCGGCCTTATTTCCCTTAATTTCGAACGTATTCTCAAGAGGTGTATCTGTAGAATTCAAGAAAAAGTAGTGATAGCTTTACGTGCACATAGGCGATATTCTTATTCTATCAGAATGTCGATTTCATCTAAACGGTGAAACCTGTCTATTAAACAAAAATGCTTACAGATTTGTAGCCCATTATGGTCGTAATTTGTGCTCTAAATAAAATAAGTGTTATCAGATTAACGAGTAAAATGTTCGTACTTGCTAACACAACTCACATTTATTTTTTCAGGGAATACTAGGTAAAAGTCCACTACATCTCGACCAAGATTTCCAAGTTTCAACACATCATTTGTTTCCACTGAACATCATAAAAGTGAGCGAAAAACGTTGAGTTCACAATAACCGCTACGCACGACAATTGAGCAAATATTCACGAACCAATGTCGTTTGCTTGATAGCCTTCGTAGAATACGAAACGCTTCACTGTTCCCGATTCCAAAACAATGGTTGCATTTTGCGTGGCATTCACTTTGTTAAATTTTCCAAAAACGTTGACTTGATTTTTCGCTACAATAAAGGAAATCAGGAGAGTTTAACGGGCAATTTCACTGCTTCCGATCGAAGATGACATTTCGGAAATTTCTCCACCCCATATTTTTCCATTACTCTATTGCGGAACCTTCCTATACAACAGCAGCCGCCACTTTTCCCGTGTAACATACCCAGAGCATTACTTACGTCTTATACGAGTTGCGCAGAATTCATCGCTATCAAGGCAGGGGACTCCGTCTCTCGTGGTGATGGTTGGATCTGAGGAATTAACCTGGAAAAAGTAAAGTAGGCATCAGACCAAACACCCAACGTGAGCCTCTACATTTAATTTCAGCTGAAACCTTCACTTTATGCCCATCAGAACATCTTACTTACGCGAAAATCCCAGTTTTTTGGAAAATATGTGACGTAACGAAAAGGTTTGTTTTGTTCAACTGGGATATTTATTGAAGCCGACATTCCGGAAAGACACGCTGAAAAGCGACAAGAAAAGAATAGCCAATCAAATTGTGACGCCATATCGGATGAACAATACGAGTTACCAAAGGATACGAAAGTAGAGTTGATAAACGTACCCAAAAGAATAAACAGCATTCTGCCTTCTGTAATGCAATGTATAGAAATGGTGTCGATATAACAAGCGGTCTCTTTTATACTGAAATGGTTTTCGTGTCTTAACCTGCATCCATGTGGGGACAATCACATTTTCCACACGTTGACCTCACAAAGGACGCCTTTGGGTGACATGCTTGGCTGCCCAACTTCTCACCCACATGGATTAATTGACATTAAAATCCAATAATGTCGTTAGGGGACAGCCCTGCTTGATGGCAGCATTCAGATGGAATTCCTTCGATTCGTCGCCATAAACACGAAACCTATCAAAGGGCTCCAGAAGTTCCAAAATTTCGCCAGACCCCATGGCGACTCCCTGTTGGCCGAGGCATTCATTCTGCAAAGAATGACTACAGTGCTCAGCCCAACACATTGAACTATACTTCTCATACCATTCAAATTTCCTAGGTCGGTTGGAAAATGAACTAAACAATCGAATGCACGTGGCGTGGGTTTCAAGTGTCGGCAACAAACACACCTCATCGATACAGTGACAGATCTGATGGAAGTGGTCCATTGCCAATCCGATTCCAGATGCCAAGAAAAAAGATCTGCAAGCCAAATGCCATCCCGGTGAATTAATCAGTAACCCAGGCAGAAAGAACCTTCAATCATGCATCCCAATGACAGATTCTCATAAAACGAGACGATCATTTGGCTTACCTACGCAAGCTCAACTTCACCGATCTCTCCGTCTCTCTGACGTCCTCGGTGACTGCGTTGTTCCAAACAACTGGAAAGCCACTGGCAGCTAAATTGGAAATCACAGGTTCCGGCGATTTCCATCACGCCTCAAGACCGCTCTCTGACGCAATGGGCAGATGGCGCCGATGAAGTTTCCGAGAAACCCTCGTGCGTTGGTGCAGAGAACGGCGAAAAATAAGAGTTTAGAGGTAAAGTACGGTGCGAATTGAATAGAAGCAAATCAAGGTTTGGCGCTACGATGCAAGGTTCCAGGCGATGCTCGGGGATTTAAGACACACGCATTGTCAGAATGCCTGTCTACCTATAACAGAAGACAGAGGACGGTCTGTGTTTGCATTATTATGGAATGTGTGGCACCTCCAAGTCAATGAGCCGAAATTGTAATCTTTTTACCCAACCTTTTCCAAGACTTTCGCAACGCAGTCAATTTGTACCCTGAATTTCGCAGTGGTCGCCCTATTGTCCGGAACCCCAACCCGAGATCAATTTTAACATTATCAATCAATTATTATAGAAACACGATTCAAATAGAATCTAAACTGGCGACGTGGTTTTCAAGTCTCATTCTGCATCCCACTTTGCACATGTTGACCTCACAAAGGGCGTCTGCAGTGGACACGCTTGGCTGACTAACACCCTCATGTAGAGACACTGGCGCCGACTCAGCTGACCGGAAAGATGAAGAGGCTGAACCGGTTGCACTCTACGTCTCTGGCGTTGCTTCCAAACGGGCCAATAGTGCATCGTTTTGCAAAATTTCTGCTGTTAATGCGATATTCTAGACCCTCTAAGATAAAAAATTTTCTATTTAATGAGAATTTTCAATTGAGCGGCATTCACTACCATTGATTTGGCTATTAAGCCTTCCGAGGTTCAGTTGGTCCACATATTAAATACACAAGATGATCAGCAACGTCGACAATTCGTCAATTTCACAAAAGAATAAACACCTCTAAGCATGTATGCAGGTTTACTTTCACCTTTCAAATTAATCTGGTATCTTTCGTGTTAAAGGTTAAATATATATATTTGTTTAGAGAACCACGTCTCGCTGAGTCACCCCATTTGCCCACCTTAGAAATAGACACCGCAAAACACATCACCCCGAGTCAGTCGATAGAGGCTTATACATCAATTGATTTGTCGTTACCGGCATGACAGCTATGCCATTGGATTCACACTTTTACGAGACTCAAAACTGCTAAGAGCTTTACAAATTGCCAGAACGTAGGCACGACCTATGACACGTGGGCGTTGGTACCAAGTGCTAAGAAGTGGCCTTCACGCGAAACCCGCCTCATGGATTGTGTCACAGCTCATGTTGGTGATCGTGCTGAGTCACTAAATGGCCTGGTGTCAGTTAGCGCTAGCGAGAGAGAGAGACATTTAATGTCAGTCTGTTCAATGTAATTAACAACATATCGATTGAGATTCTCCTTGGAAATAAGCAGGCTCACATTTTAGATTCTTCTTGACTGTCAAATTATTTTGGCTGGCCCGAAAAGCAACACGGCCCAGACTGGCTTCCGTGATTATTCCTATTGGAGGAGAGTAAATGAGTCCCCACGACCTGTTATCCTCAGGCCAATCAGATTGGAGAAAGATATCTGTTGCAATATACGCGAAGGATTTTTTATAAGCTGGCCTCAACATCACTTATCACACCGCCACACACTTGATAAAGTCGGAAACGAAACCTCCTCACCCAAGCAGAATAATAATAATAAGAGACGCACGGCTTATCCGTAAATTATCAGGGTTCATCGCGAAACCCAAATATTCTTCCCAAGTTTGGTTTTCCCCCGAGCGGCTGACAAGAGTATCTGTCATATTGGTATCTTACAGCACCGTTGCCATCTCCTTACCCTATTAAGTCTATAAACGCGCATTATCCTAAAATTTGATACAATTTAAAGTCTTGAAGCGATAAAAAGGTGAAAAGAATACACTTATAGGATCGTGTTGCATCAACAAATTGACAGATAGTTCTAGTGTTTCGTCTATCAATTGTTATTTCTCCAACGAGTCGCAGATAGTGAGCCAAAGAGGGATAGGTTGAAAAAGTAGGAAGATATTCTTTTCGAAGGAAGAAACGAAATAGTAATATCGGAAGGCGTTCCTTATTCTAACCCAGATTTCTCAGACTCCACATTTTCATTTGTAGGTACTCTCGTCAATCGGAAGTAGAAACAATTTGGTTTAGTTTATCTTAAATTGAGATCGATACAGTGAACATCCTAAGTCGAATCAAATTGATGCACAAGATACGTAATTTTCGTCACTCAACTCTGTTCAGTGTTCCAGAAACCGGCAGCGGCCGACTAATCTGGGATACCGCAATTGGCTGCGCCCACATGCAAAATTGATACTGATATCCTATTGTAGACAGGTTCAATAATACTACTGGGCAGTGGACGTCGACTCTAGGATCCAACGGCCAGACATACGCTTCTGTTATACGACCTTGACAGGATACTATTTATTGGCCAATGAATAGAGGTGGACGTCGTTATTTGTGCAGGGTTCATTGGGAAATTTGTCTTCTCGAATGGCATTCCTTCCACCAACGCCAGAATGCTTTATCGCCATGTAGGGAATTCGCCAGCCTCAGAAAAGCCTGGCACAAGTAGCCTCCCATGGCTTCTAGAATACGAGGCGAGATCTGCTGTCCCGGTGATGATTCGTATTGGTCGTCGTCATTCGCCGCGGCTGCCACGAACGCGTCCCTGTCGCCGACAGCTTGGACGGCTGCGGGCCAGCATTCGCGGCTCCCGTGGCCCAACAATCCCGGGTGGTTCCACAGTAGGAGGCCTCGAGGGTGTAGCTTCGTGCGACGCCGAATTGGCGCCAGACAACTACCCGTCCCGTGGCCTCCTTGACGCGGGAGATTGCGTATCTGGTTAAGAGGGGAAACAACAGGTTCAATAACTCTACTCATTCTCCAGAAACATCTGCTGGGATATAACATTTGTAATATACATGTTAACTACTTACTCATATTCAAAAGTAGCATGACATAATCGTTACTTACTCGCTGGCAGTTCTGGAAAATGGCGGGGCGATTGAATGCAAGATATTCGCCAAATCAAGGAAACATTCATCGACTCCACCGATCTGGACATCATGGAAGGCGGGATTCTTGGTGTCGTGCAATTTCCACGACCGCCGTGGGTCACACCCGTACACAAAAACGTCCTTCATTCTCGAATGACCGTGGAGATCGATGTAGAGCTAGTAAAGGAAAACAAATTGCAGTTTTAGTTGTAGTTGTAGCAGTAGTAGTAGCAGCAACATTAGTAGTGATAATAATTACGAATGGGGCGTTGTCCGTTTCGGCGAGGAGGTTCATGAGGCACTTGGTGTGGAAGATGGTTGGATGCGCGGTCTCCGAGGGATTTACCCACTTCCGATTGAGGTCTTTAGCTGACATAGAACATCGATGACTACAAATGCGACAAGACACGTCCGGGTAGAGTCGATGCGCTTCCTTAGAACTCACGATACACCGCGCGAATCTCGATCGCACATCGGCGCAGTTAGCCGTGGTAAATACCGATTGAGTCATTACTAAATTAATAATTCACTTCTGCGCGAATCGTTAGGTGCGCGTTTCTCCTGAGGCCGGCGGCTTGAACTTACTTGCCACAAATGACGCCATCAGGATTCAGCGACGGCACCACCTTGAAGACGTACATCTTTCGGAGTCGCGTCATTTCGGGGTCACGGGGGTCGGTCAGTCGCTCCAGCAGGCCTCGCATGACCCAGCTGGCGTTCGACTCGCCCGGGTGCACACGAGCTGTCAAGAAGATGTATGGACGCGGCGATCGCTTTTGACCGGGGTCTACTGCAAGAAAAGGACATAAATTTGGGTATCAACCAATGACATTTTCATAAGGTAGCGATGATTCAACGCACAAGGCTCCATGGTGGCCGGGCCTGTCGATGACAGAGGCATTTTGTCAAAATTATTTCATGTATTCTCGAGATATTTTGAGGTTAGCATCATGGATTTAGCATTCATCGTTGATTGTCCCACAGGACTTAACAAAACCATCCAATGAATTTTTATCGGCCTTTAATTGGCAGCAAATTTCATTCTCTGTGCGTCCCTTTGCTTCATAATGACAGGGGACATATCGAATCCGCTGTTAAACTGCTGAATTTGTTGGTAAGTAGGTTGTGGCCTACAACGGATATTTATTAGACCTGGAGAAGTAACGATTTACCTTCCTGTCCATCGGTTTGCGTCACCGTGATTAGGGGCACGGGGTTATCCAGGAGGGTCGAGGTCAAATTCTGCACTCTGAGGTACATTTGCGATGTGGGTGGTTGTTGTGGTGGTGGTGGTGGTTGTCTGCAGCTGCTGATTGCCTTTTGACTTCGCAGTTGCCAACCTGCCAGGTCTGCGAGCAGCCGCGAGTGGGTGTAGGGGTAGTGGTAGGCGAGGTAGCAGATGTCGCCGCGATGCCGGAACTTCAGGCTGAAGGTGGCCGTATAGTAGGTGTGCGAGATGCAATTGGTCTCTACGGGGCGATTTGGGGGTAACACAGTCATATTATACATTCCACGAAAGCTTCCACTGGAGTGCTATCCGTGGTATCAGTAAAGAGCATTATTAATTTACGCAACCGGAAAGGTGGGGTGAGTGCTGATTTAATGAATACAATCAATAATTAAAATTGATTTACCGACCCCAATCAGGAGCGAATGAAAGAACTGTTGGCTACTTACATGCGACAAACTTTGGCTAAGACAGTGACCATGCATGGGGAGCTAAGGGCGAAAATTGGGATTCTAGTGACTTGGCGAATCAAAACCCACTTTTCGACGATCCAGGCCGTAGAAAGTGGTTTTTGTAGTACTTTACGCTGTCTCCGGCTCTGATCCAATACGGCCTGCCTTCACATGCCTCGGTAACAGAGAACACAACGGGCTGCATGCCTACAGGAAACAAAAGGCAATCAGAAACATCATTTCAAATGATACATAGTCTCTGTTTTCGCTGAGAAGACACTTACCACCATTATATTGACTGCCCGGTTTCTCCAAATTGACAATATTGAATCGATAACGAACCGTATTGTCAATATTTGATACACGAAAATAGAACCATTGGATGTGCGACCGAGTGTTGATGTCCGGTGAGAGAAGGAGGTCGTATTCGTTTTGCCGAACCTTGAAAAAAGGTTTAATTTATCCCGTCATACCACAGAAGGCTCGAGAAACAGAGGCACTCACTTGAATGACTTTTCGCAGGTTACCCGACTCAAAACGAGACTCGAAGAGGAGGTGGCCACGTTCTGTAACAAATTTACCCTGTCTGAATAAAGAATAAAAGTGTCGGATATAGATTAAGGCGAATAATTAAAGGCTATTGACAAGTAATAAGTACACACTGCATTTCATCTGAATTGGTGAGAACAACACCGCTTCGTTCTTCGACTGAACGCGCATTGAGCGGTTCTGTCGACGTCGGATGGGCTATCAGATCGTCCAGATCAAAGACGACACGATCGATAATGTCTTCATTGTCTAGGATCCGTCGGACGTCGTCCAATAATTCGGTGTGACCGAGACCGTACAACGAGTAAGGAATTGTGCCGGGTGGATTCGGGCGAAAGGGGTTGTGATTGGACTCTTCCGAAGGTGGATATTTCTCAGCTGTAATACATCAACGATCCCATGAAACACTGATAAGCTATCACCCACGCCTCCAGCTGCTCTATCTCTCGAGCAATGGGTTCATATCGAGCATGCATTGCTACTTTAATTTAGTAATTACTAAATAAAACGCCGCGCACATACATTCATTCGCAATATCGACAGAGGGAACCATGGCCTGACGGTCATCGGCATTCTTCGAAGTTCCAGCCGTCAGTAGTCTTGTGTAAAACGGCTCAGGGTGGGGTGGGCCTGTGGCGTTAATGAGATCGGGGTAGGCCACAAGTTTCTCCGATTGTCTGGTTGCATAGTCCAGCAAATTGCGGACTCCCCGGGAGGCTGTCATGTACTTGGAAGCCTCGGAAGCATCCTCGCCCAAATTTACACCTATGAAAATTCGGATAAAATATCACCTCTGGTTAAGTTATTGGCGTATTTCGGCAAGCTAGGTGGGTGTTTCAAAGGAGGAGGAGGACGAGGAGGAGGAGGAGGAGGACGAGGAGGAGGAGGAGGAAATAGAGGAGGATGTGGGGGTATGGACTCCGTAAGAAGATGAGGAGGATCCGTGAATCAAACATCACGGTGCCAGTCGAAGATGGTAGGAGTTCAAAATCATGATGTAACAGAACTAAGGACTACAACCCTTTAGCAGATTAGTTAAAGAAAACAACTTACAGTCAACTAGCGATTCGATGGGCGAATTATTGGCACTGCCACAAGGAAGGCGGGAAAATCCAATCTGAAGGTTTAAAAACACACTGAAAGTCGCCAATGGGGTGAACTCATTTTAGTGACGCCACCAGAATCGATCCACTGAACTGTTGTAAAGTCTCACAATAAAAAAAATAAAACCCACAGAAGGAACGTCCTTCCATTCGGGGAAAAATTGGCCATGACTCTGAAGAAGTTCAGCCAATCCAAAGTGCGGAGCCTCGTCGATAAGACTATCGTCGAGGTCAGGGGTTACCCGCGCGCTGCTGCTGTCCTCGCAATCATCACCATCATCATCATCACCATCATCTCCATCTTCGTCTGCACCCTCCTCATCACCATCAGCCTGCTTTTCGTCGTCATCATACTCGCCGTCCTCATCCGCATCATCATCGTCGTCGACATTATCGACAAGGTCACCATCCACGGCAGGCGGGGATTGGGGGTTGGGGTGGCGTCTGTGGATGTGGCCGATCTAAAACGGGGTTTCAACGTGGTTATGTTTCAACAATAGACCAAGAGGGCTTTGTTTTTGCTTCCTCCAACCAGTGGATCGTGGTCGTCTACGCGTTGACGGCGCCAATCAACGTTTTTATTTGTCGGTCGCTCCGGCGTTGTCAGCTTCTTTCGACGTCAGGGAGTTGCCTACGTCGGTCCGCAAATGATAAACGTAGCAGACACCAGTTATCGATTCTTTCCAGCCTCCTCGTGTCATTATTCAGAAAGACTGCATTCAAATCAAAATGAACTAGCTACGTCAACGACAACGGCGGCCTTCACACGAAACCAACAACTAGGGTTGCTACATACTTCGATTGATTCGATGTTTCCGGTGAAGCAGGTGTTGTTACGCGCCGAGGCATCACCTTGGGGACGGTCTTGGATCGGTGTTGACTTGATGTGCTGACTTGTTTGGGTTTCTGAAAAGCCATGAAACCTGGTTTAAATCCCGACTGATGGGGCAACACCAAGGGCGAATCGATTTACTTTCACAGCCCTCCCGGTTCGTTTGACTGGGTGGCCCGGATTGGCAGAAACGTTGGTGTTGTCTTGGACAGCCAAATCGCCCGAGGACGACGCCAGTCTTGAGTTCTGCCGTTGAGAGCTCAAATACGACACAGACGGCTTTGAGCACCGCTTCAGAAGCTATAGTAAAACGCGAGTTAAAATAAAACCTCTAGACTACTGGAAGTAGACATTGTGTAGCCAACTGACCTTTTCGCTCACGCCCACGCAGGGCGAAAGAATGAGGGCCGGGTAGTTAGCGAGGTCTTTTGGGGAGACTGCCTTTTTACCCAATTTCCGTGTAGTCCTTCTTGTGACGGTGAAGGTCTTTCGCGATCTAGTGGCTTTACCGCGACCATTGTGCTTTTGAATAGCTAAAAGTACATTTGGTGGGCTAAACAACGGAAGGATAGACATGGGAGAATGGGAATGGGTGAAGAGGGAAGTAGACGAGTAGGTGTATGAAGAGGAGAAGGGGGAGAAGGAGGAGGAGGAGAAAGATTTGGTGGCGAAAGCCTACTTTTCAAGTCCGTGGACGAATTGCCGGCGCCGCAACGAACACCTTTATCGACCTCATCATCACCATCGTCCACTAGCGTTGAAAGAGCTTTCGTCGACATGGTTCTGAATAAAAGGCGAAATTGGGCAAAATGACCGTCCAATGTGTGTCGTGTGTGTGCGAACCCATGAGACACGAGCAACCCAGAGAGATTCCGCTGCGAACGCATCAAATGCAACAACCTGGTGTTACTGCTGCTTCAAGGAGGTTCTGTGAAGTCGATACGTTAGCTTCTCGCGACGAGTCCAAGAGATAACTAGAAACTCTGTGACAACTAAATCTTTTAACACGGCCTCTGCACGTCTATGAAACTTTTCAGATGTCACCTTCAGATTTAATTGACCTAATTAAACACGGTGGTTTCCAGAATAAACGGAAAAAGTGATAAACATAGAACAATATTCAACACCATTTTAAAACACCAACGGTTAAAAATCACTACCATCATAGGCATCTAGACGAAGGCAATTAAAAATAAGTTACCTTGGTAGTTTCTTGACGCTTTCACTCTTGTCTACAACAAATACAAGACGCAAACGATGAAAAAAGACGGTGTCGCCTTAATAGATGCAGTAGTGGCTACCGTGGTAGTAGCAGCAGCAGCAGAAGAGGCACCTTCGTTTCCAAAAGTTATCTTCAGCACCGGTTCAGGGGGTTGAAATGGAAGTGGCATACAGGGACAACAACGCTTGAGCAAATCGCAGGCTTCAATCAATATAATCTCCAGGTGTCTCGCTCTCTCAATTGACGCAGTCTTGCCGCTATTCCTTGCGGTTGATTGGACAGAGCTTGGGCAGACGTCCTTGTGGCGAGACGCAGACTTGGAACGACGCGACGCGGAGGAATTGGGTAACTTTTTCGCGGAACGAGGAGGAGGTGGAGGAGGATGGGGTTTGGTGTTGAATGAAGGTACCACTAGGGCAGGGGTACTTATATTCTGATTGGCCAGATCGAAAGGACTCGGTCCCACAAAGCCCGCGCACACGGCGAACAGGACGAAGGCCCTGCCTGCCGACAGAATCGCCATTCGACCGCTACCTAAACGTCGAAAAGACAAACAACAATAATAACAATAATCGCTCCATTAAGGTCTCGAGGACCTAAACGTTGACTATAAAAAAGCAATCTTCAAAATGAAAGCGTAAATCCAGGATGTCTGATTGTAGCCAATCGATTGGCCTGATATTTTGGCAGTACCCAGCTGACGGCTGGGAGTGCTTTGTTACCAACCATTACAACTGGGGACCCCCGGCGCCAGGAAAAAGACTCCAGGTTCAAAGCATGACGGCTAATGACAACGCGGACAATCGTTATCCCCCGTGACATGACCGGGGCAACCGATTTAATACTTGCCTGAAATACTCTACTTGGCTGGCGTCAGGTAAAGACGCTTAACGTAACTACAGATAGACGTGTCCAGCTGCATGACGACAGATCAGCACAGAAATTGGGATCAGTGACACCAATTGACTCCCGCGTTATTTAAAAAAAACTATAAATGGTTAAACAGAAAGAACATTTGAGACCATGGAAAATCATGTGTGAACAGTTTACAATAAAGGGAATTATATAGACGTGGACGAATGTCTTGGTGCGGCTTGAGCCTACTCCACGTCGTCTGAAACGGCGAATTGAAGCCAGCCCATCAACCATCCCTCATCCCAACAAATACCTATTTTATTTATTAACCTCGCTGGACATACGCAATTCTGTGAGCATTTGGAGGCACACCAGAGACAGCAACTGGAGGTCGACATATTTGCCCTTGAAATCGCAGCGGTGAATGTCCAGAAACAGGTCCAACAGCACCGGGATGGCCCCTGCCGTGATGGTGCGCGTGATATTTCTTCCTGAAAGATTCGGGGAAATTTAAAAACGGTTTAGCTGCCGTCTGGGTGGTTTTTATTCACCTTCTTTCGATGGCTACTCGGGTTCAAGAGGTCTGTCGATGAATTAAATGTATAAAAAAGTCTATCTAACGCCGCAAAGGTAGCGGGCGCCAAGAAATAGATTTGCCCCGTTACAGGGCACGATGTTACCCGTTAATATACAAATAAATATTCATGGAGCTACCATTCATGAAACCGTATTATCTGGCTGCATAGATAGTCGCACCAAAAAACAACGAAACGCGTAGCAGGGGGTTGATTTGTAAATGAGAAAAACCTACTCCACTTCATGAGGACGATGACGGTCGACAGTATATCTCGCACTGTCGCCGAGTTGTAGCGAATTCCCGTGGCCGTGGACTGTGGCGGCGCAGTTGCACTCCTGATGCGGCCCCCCGCCGACTCACTAAACCCGACGGTTGACGCGATGGCGTTCACAATCTGACTTCTGCTCGTCGAGATGAACGTATCGAAGGCCTTGGAGGCGACCGCTGAATACGAAATGCCCGAGACGATGTGCTCCGAGAAGGACAGGTTCGTCGCGGAAGTGGAGAGATCGCCGGCGGTGTCATCCAGGCGGGAATCTAGCAGCGGGTCCATGTTGGCGGGGAGCACCCGGATATGGGGCAAGCCAGAAGCAATTGAGAGCGACTTTGCCAACAGAGTCATGACGCCGGTGCGCCCCAGGGTGGCTGCATTCCCCTTTCCCCGACGACCCGAGTAGCATCGAATTACGGTGAACAGGGTACGGAGGTTGGAAACAAGGCTGCTTGGGAGGGCTGGAATAAATGAGTGCATCCGCACACTGGCAGGACCATGTCCGCGGCTCTTTTGACCGCGTGGGGTAGTTGCAGGCAGCGGGGGAAAGTTGCCGGTAAATGCGTTGTTGGACACAGACTTTGTGACGAGGGGTTGGTGGGACACGAAGGACTGTAGAAGAGCAACTTGGCTTCGAAGAAGATGGATAGTTATTGGAATGCACTGGCTCAGGCGAGCCCGAAGAGCGAAACGACGGTCAAACCTGGCTACTTTGCAGAGAAGCTAGACAAAATATTAGATTAACGTACGACCTACTCGATGAAGGCTAAATAAAAGGTCATCGTTTAAAGCTGTCTCTCCGGCTTCAGCTCGAAGGGCTTGGAAGAGAATACGAGTGCCACCCGCCTGTACAACAGTATGCAGACGTTTGGCCTCGTCTGTACAGATATTTATAAAATAAACACAATCTTACCATACCCCGCACAAATTTTATGCAATAAATGAACACAGTGCTGTCGGATTATAGAATTTGAATATGCCTAACGGCTTAAAAATATATATACAAACGGACTTGCAAAACGAATAAGATCTTGGTTATGAAATTGTTATCCTCGCAAAGCCACTTTCTGAATGAACCTAAACATGACCAAATTTTGAATTTTAAATTACTTTTGTTAGGAAACGACTGGTTCAATGTGGACAATATTGATATAATATTGGCATGTTTTTCTTCTAGGTCTGTCACAGTTGCAGAGTCGTTGGAAAAACGATTTAGATCTGCCATGACTGCCTGGTATTCTTCAAAATTCTCAATATCCATTTTAATTTAACAGATTTCGTACATGACCATAGGCTGATTGTTCAATTCATAGATGCATATAACGGCGGAACACACGAAAATGTAATATCGTTCAAAGCATAAAGTACGCTGGATCTCATTGGACAAAATCAGCCATTCAAACCTCCGATGCTCGATGCCCTAGTAATGTTACAAGTACCGCCAAAATGAATTTTAACCAATTATAGGACAGTGGTAAAGATTGGCATTTGAATATTATCATTAAACGAGATTCCGCTCGTTCTTAAAAACAAAACTAGTAATAATACAACGATAACGTCAAATGTGCAAATAAATAAGTCACTGGTATTTATTTTATAGTTAACAAATACTGATTAAGTTAGCCAATGAATATTAAGGATTTCAAAAAAGATTACACAGGGATTTTTACTTTACCGCAATTTTTATATCGTTCCAAGAAGTTTAAAACGGTAAATAGAAATTTATTATTCGATAAAACGTATGTATCCATTTTTCTAATTTTTATAAAGGTTTAGTTTAAAATTATTATTCTGAAATAAAAAAAATGACTTGATTTGTTTGCTGTCTTCAATATAATCGTTAATTCTTTCCTTCATTTCCAACTCCGATTGCTAGACCCTAAAATTATGAATTTCGATTATTTTTGTCTTTCCTCTGATAAATTTGAATTCCCGTTAAACGTTTATCGAACTTCTGGCATACTGCGTTCACCTTAATGTTTTGGTGTTAATTTTAAAAATGCACATTATCGTTCATGCATCTGTAGTGTACTGATTTATTAACGTTTGTTTTAATCGAAAAAATTGACACGCCTTCCGAGTCGAACATACGAAGTGGTCGTTATGTTTACCTATATTCGGTTGGGCCGTTAGGATAAGAACAGATCTATAATTGAACCCTTCAATTGGCGAGCATTTTAATTTTGTTTTCGTCACTTACCACGTTTTTTTCGGTAAACAAAAACAAATGGAATCCAACGAACAAATCGCCGCGGTGTCTATCAAAATTCCCCCAGTCTGGCCAGCTGATATGAAAGCATGGTTCACTGTCATCGAAGCACAATTCTCCTGTCTTGGCATCACCAAGGAGCTGACAAAATTCTATCATTTGGTAGGCGCTTTGACGCCTGAGTTGGTCAGCCGCTTCTCCACGCCACCACAACTACTGGCGAAACTCCGTATACAACGCTTAGAGAAGCGATGCTTAGTAAGATGTGAAATTCCGATTTGGAAAACATGGATTTTCTCCTGAACAATATTGAAATAGGAGACCGAAAACCTTCCGCTTTACTGCATCACCTTCAAGGCATTTGCAGTGACATGGGCTTGAATGATCGCTTTATCAAGGCTTTCTTCATTAAAAAGCTTCCGCCAGCAATCCGGACGGTTGTCGCACTTGCCGAAGATGTCCCCTTAACGCAGCTTGCCAAAATGGCCGACAGGGTAGCTGAAGCTGACGCGCAACAACGATATATCGCCGCCTTCGCAAGACAGCCAAGTGAAGAGAGGAAGGACATCAAGAACCCAGATTGGTACGAAGAAATGCAACGCCTGGTCCACCAAATGGAAACCAAGCTACGCGCCGAATTTCAAGGACGTAACCGCCAACGGAGCCCCAATTCTAATTCACGAAATTCGTCACCTTTCCGCAGAAGTAATCGCCCTCCCCTTAAAGACGCGGCTGACGGTTTATGTTGGTATCACACGAACTTCGGGCCTAACGCACGACACTGTCGTTCTCCGTGCCGACGATCAGGAAACGCCATCGCCAGAGAGTAAAAGCGGCCGACTCATCTGGTGCTCCCTCGAAAAGCCGCGTACTCTTCATTCGGGACCCCAGCAATAATCTTTGTTTCATGCTGGATTCAGGCGCTGAAGTCAGCGCTATACCCGTTTCTAACTCCGACCGACAAACGTCATTCTCAACGCATTCTTTACCAGCAGTAAACCGTTCTCGAATTCCCACGTATGGAAGCCGCCGCCTTTCCCTGAACCTAGGTTTCAAGCACCCGCTGTCCTGGACATTTATAGTGGCGGATATTCCATCCCGAAAATCGGCGCGGATTTTCTCCACGCATGTAATTTGCATCCCGATATCCGAGGACGATGCCTGGTGGACGCCGGCACAAATGCAAGTGTTACTTGTAGCACATGTTGCCCCATACTGTCTCACCTCAAGCATTCAACAGGCAAACCGATGTGCCCTTATCGCTCCCTCCCTTTACGATACCCCGACTTGGTGAAACCTCCAAAGCACGACGCTCCCGTTAAACACGATGTCGAACATTTCATACGCACCCGAGTTCCCCCACAATCTTACCGTTACCGCAGACCGGCCCCCGAGAGAAGACGAATCGCCGAAACGGAATTCGATAAAATGCTGGCTCTTGGCATTATTGGACCGTCCTCCAGCAGCTGGTCATCTTCTCTACACATGGTCGCGAAACAGACTCAAGGGGATTGGAGGCCCTGTGGTCATTTCCGGGCCGTAAACACAGTAACTGAACACGACAATTACCTAATTCCCATATCCAAGATTGCGTTGCCTCCCTTCACGGAAAAACTATTTTTTCAACCGCCGACCTCACGCGCGTCTATCACCAAATTCCCGTCGCAGCAAAACACATTCCCAAAACCGCCATCAAGACACCATTTGGGTTATTCGGGTTCTTACGAATGCCTTTTGGTTTGCGGAACGCCGCCCAGACCTTCCAGCGTTTTCTCGATTCCATTTTTCGCGGGCTAGATTATGTATTCGTTTTGTCGACGACATCTTGATCGCCAGCACGACACAGGAGGAACACCTAACACACGTAGAAGAGGTTTTTCAGCGTCTTAATCATAACGGCCTAGTAATCAACGAGAGCAAATGTTGTTTCGGGTCGTCATCGGTTCAGGACCTCGGACACCTGATTTCTTCCAAAGGATGTTTACCCCTGCCCGAAAAGGTGAAGGCCGTATCAAGTACGCGGAGAGAGAAATACGGCAACTGGATTTCCTGTCGCAATTCAGGCACGTGAAGGGAGTCGACAACACAGTCGCTGATGCTCTTTCGCGTATCACAATCAATGGTTTGACCACAACGCCCCATATCGACTACGAGGCTTTAGCACAAGCACAACAGGAGGCACGAGTTGTTACTCATAATCGCCCATCTAGTTATAAAGTTTTGCCGTTGCCCAACCCAGCGATCACGATTATATGCGACACATCGAAGACACATCCCCGACCTGTTGTTCCTCCATCTTTTCGACGTATTGTCTTCGATGCAATCCACTCTCTCGCTCACCCTGGTCCCAAGGCATCAGTGAAATTGATTGCTGGTCGCTTCACATGGCAAGGTCTCTCGAAGGACGTGAGAACATGGGCCAAAGCATGCATCGCATGTCAACGCTCCAAGGTGATCCGTCATAACAAGGCTCCAGTCAGTTCGTTTGACCTACCGGATGCTCGCTTCAGCCACGTACACCTCGATCTTGTAGGACCCTTACCTGACTCAAAGGGCTGCCGTTTCCTGATGACATGCGTAGACCGTTTCACAAGATGGCCATTAGCGGTGCCAATACCTGACGCTACCTCCGAGACCGTAATCAACGCGTTCCTAAACAATTGGGTTGCCGTGTTTGGAGCTCCGCGCTATATCACAACTGATCGCGGACAACAATTTGAGTCGGTCGCGTTCCGCAAGATGTGCGAATTCCTTGGTTGTCTGAGATTACGCACGACAGCTTACCATCCAGCCACTAATGGCATGGTCGAGAGGTTTCACCGGCAGCTTAAAGCAGCCCTCAAAGCTAGAGATGACAGAAACGATTGGGTGGACAATCTTGCAATGACCCTACTAAGCATCCGAGCGACGATCAAACCTGATCTGCGAAGTAGCCCAGCCGAACTGGTATTCGGGACAACGTTAAGATTACCTGGAGAGTTTTTCGCCGCCGATTCCCCGCCAATGAGCACGCCGTTAGCGATTTCTTGACGCGCATAAGACTCTTCGCCAGAAATCTGCGCCCAATCGCTCCACGACCACCTACACAACCTTCACATTTGGATCCGGCGCTAGAGAAGTGCTCCCATGTTTTTGTCCGCTGCGACCGTGTAAGACAGCCTCTCCAGCCTCCCTACGATGGCCCTTTTGAGGTCAGGAAACGTACGGCAAAAGTTTTTACAGTGCTGATGAACGGCGTAGAGGACACGATCAGCGTCGATCGTCTCAAAGCAGCTTTCGTGGAGGAAACGCCGGTGGGTGAAAATTTTACCCCGGTCCGTGCTCCGTCGAGTGACCCGGTGGCGACCACCATTTCTGACCCAACGTGTAAACCAAACTCGGACAATCCTTTCGCACATCGTCAACCCAAGGACAATCCACCTGTTGGTCTCCCAACCATCCCAACGCGCATCCCCATTCCTTCGACAACTCGTTCGGGACGCCGAGTACATTTCCCTACCCACCTTACCACTTATATCTGTTAAGCCATTCTGTCGTTTCACGACTACATTTCTAAGGAGGGTGCCCTGTAGTGTACTGATTTATTAACGTTTGTTTAAATCGATAAATTGACACACCTTCCGATTCGAACATACGAAGTGGTCGTTCTGTTTACCTATATTCGGTTGGGCCGTTAGGATAAGAACAGATCTATAATTGAACCCTTCACATCCAAAGCCGGACTATGGGCTGTCGTCGAACAAGCAGGACGCGCAGCCATATTTAAATCAAGAATGTTGAGTAAAATAGATACATGCTATTAGCAAATTCAGAAAAAATCGCTACCTATTCTGGGAGCGCCAAAACTTTAAGACATTGTTAACTGTCACGACACTACAAATTCTAGAAGACTTAATTGAGACAAAATGAGTAGTGCTCATATATCCAGTCTTTCTCTGTTCTAATCAATTCTTCTAGATCTACTAGTTATTGAGTCTAATAGTTTCGATGGTTCAATGCTCTCCAGTTTGTGTCCTGGCATGCTCGTCAATGTCGTGATTCGCAATTCGACGATAACTTAACCCTTTTAAGACAAACGCGTCTAAAAAGGTTTATATAAGAGAACGCAAACCAAAGTATAGTCAAGGTAGTTTTCTTGATTTAATAATACAAAGCCATGACGTTAAGTCGGCGATAGACGAAACACTAGAACTAATAAGAGCTGAGCCGCCATCGATTAGACGGGTATCCTATTGCGAGAACTGCCTAGCACTTGGAAACGACCCTTACAAGCTGTCAATTTGTTGACGCCCTTTGCGGTGTTCAGTGGCGTGTGAATTAGCCAACACTAAAGAGTCTCAAATGAAGCCACGTTTGGGGAGACATAGATTCCGGTGCTTCGTATTACTTCGCGTCTTAATACGTTAGTAGTGGGGTCGGTCATCATTCTAAGTATTCAAACAGAAAACGTTCCGGAGTCGAGTTTAAAGCTAGAGACAACGTCCAGCTTTCACTTAAAACGCTTATATATTTGAACATGCGGCATTTCAGCCTCCAGATACCAGATTCATTAGAAAGTGGGTTATAGGTGGAGACAATGCGAATTAAAATTGGTTAAACCTGCATGAGAACGCGCAATCGATAGCCATTAGCTCCCTTTGAAATGCAAACATTGTAAATGGATTTATTTGGATGCGTCTGTAAAAGTGTGCTATGTGGGCCGTTTCAAATGGTCAGTCTCTCGAGTTTTGCATCGTTATTCATTGGAGACATCTAGTGAGTCTAAACCCAATGAATTGTTGTCGTATCTTCAGAGATAGCTACATGACGGTCGCTGTGCCTTCTGACTGCGCATCGATTAATAAAATCGATAAATTCTAAAATGCCAATGGGTCGGACATAGCGATCAATGAAATGTGGGTACAAACATGATAAGGCGCCCGAAAGATAATTGACTCAAGCAGCATCTAAATGGAATCCTTCCGACTTTCATGCGTCTTTCATAATTTTTGGGGCGAAGAAAATGTTTTTCAGAAAATAACTTTGGGAAGCTAAAATGTTCTTAAGCAATTATAAAACCATTTCTAAGGATACCGATTCCCTCGGACAGACATCCATGAACGGTTTTATTTTAGCAAAATGAGACCTCTAACTCTATTCAAGTCGACTTGTAGTGACCTTAAATTGTGTGTTTATTTATTCCAGACGCATGACATCTATTGGACTGGCATCCCATTGGCTAACGCACACAACAGCGCATACGGTGACCTTAACGTGGATAAATTAAGACAATATCGACGACACTTGGCCGGCCCCCGCCTTTTACCACGACAAGCC
>JAPUBX010002110.1:0-30307 GCA_028672205.1 Proteocephalus fallax | reverse complement strand
TTACTGAAAAAAATATTTCCGCTAACAGAAGTCTGTAATAATTTCAGTATTTTTCCTCCTTCGAAAGGAAAGAGGAATCATGGATTATGTATTTAATTTTATTCCGTTTTTTGGCAATTTTTTGGCAAGTCCCAGTTCTATGATCCAACTTACAGGAAGATAGATGATTTGATTGTTTCGACGGATATAATCACGTTTGTGTATTTCTGATTGACGTAGAACCGCTGAAACGCTTCACATCGGGGCGAATATTCCATCATCCAGATGACATCGGTCGAATCGGAGGCGCTGGAGGCATTCAAGCGAGACGAAAACTCTTATTTTCAAAAATTAGGATAAAACCGTATCTTTTCTATTAAAAATTCCATTTTCATTAAATTTCTGGAAAATGGATAAGATATCGAATTTCTGTGTTTGTGTAGTTCTAATTGCAATGTAACAGTTTTCACCGACTTTTTCAAAACACAGCAGATTTAATCAATATAATTACGTAACGAAATTAGTCGTAAAAGACCTTTAAAAAAACGATGTATTCGTTTTTTTTATTCTACGCCGTCCTATCTAAGGTGGATCAAATTCGGCTTTTATCTTTTTTGTTAAAAACATTCACATTCCGGGCAAGACAAAAAGAAAACTTCAATTCAACATATCCGAAAGACTCGGAATTTAATATCCGCCATTCGTGTTATTAAAAGGGTAAATGCTGCTGTAAGACATTTTGCGCGAACCGGTTCTCCAAGACGATGCTGCCATATAGCCAACGCCTTTCGTCAAACCACCGGAAAACCTTAAGATAAGCTGAGCAAAATAAACGCTTCGGACGAGGTGTCCATTGTAGAACATCTGTCGTCAGTGAACAGACGAATTCCGTCAATAATGAAATGAACCCTCCTGGTATTTCGGGAACGACTTTTAATTGATATATGAAGAACGAAAGGTTGCGTCACCTGTGCCATGCATCGCATATCGCTAGCCCTTTAGGTGATGAATAATACTGTCTGTTTAATCCAGAGGTTTTAATTTCCAAATATCTATACGGTTTATTGACGGAACTGATGATCTTGGAAATTGAATTAAGAAGATAAACGGCAGCAACATGCCCTCTTCTTTTCTATAATTTTTATTTTAACTTTGGGAGTGCCCTATTGTGAAAAGCACACTGGAGTCAATATGTTACGCTCCACCAATTAGTTCAGAGCCAGTTCAACAGAATCTCGTAAGTCGAAAGCAATAATTATCTGTTTCAAGAATATTGGATCTCCGGCAACCTCGAGTTAGATTTTGGCAAATTTCATTCCACCAGTCGTTTTGGTACACTTTTGGACTAGATCTTTGAGCTCCGAGTCAACTGCCTGCAATGAATAGAAACTCAGTTGAAACTTGAGCTGCTTCATGGCGTTCAAACCGATAATGGCTGGACCCGTTGCCGACACCAAGAATTTGAATGGGAATTTGGTACTATCTCGGACAATAGGGATCATGCAGAAGCCAATAATTTTCAATGAACGACTAGTGATACCAATGATCGACTTATCGGTCGTCTGCATACATGGACGTGGACAAAACTTCATCAATGCATGAATAGGAATAAAAGACATCTTTTTTGTGAATTGGTCAGCTTTCGGGGACGTCAGTGGGCTTTTATGAGCCAATCGACTCTCGGAGTGTCGACGCGTCCAACCATAGTTTGAAAGAGGCGTTCAACCAGTACCCGAATCAGCGATCAAAGCCGACCAGTTATGCCGAAAGGGCGGGCTATCGAATTGGCAGAGAACGATGATGTCAAATCACGCCAATTAAATTTATTAATTATTCTTCAGAATTCAATTTTTCCCTTCGAGAATATAAACATAACTTATTATTATTTTTAGAAAAACGTCAAGTTTCAGTAATGGCTTTCTTCAAAAGACCTTAAAAACGCCAAACATTCACATAAACTTTCTTGGCTACTAACTATTAAGAGTACTATCTAAACCAAAGATATTGGTTGTGCAATTTTAGGAGTGCGCCAACTTCCGTTGCTACATTGGATTTCAAACCAGCTTTAAGGGCGAATTATATTGTCATCGACAGAAAATTAAATCTCTGTGTTTCAGTGGTCCGATGTTAGAAATTAAGATAATTTTATTTTTTAAACCTGCGCGGGTAATATAAATCGTCGATTTGAATATGGAATCTATTTGATCGACTTTTGATTGACGACTCCCTTATGGCTCTTACTTAAACTTTAACCCATCAATATTGTGCCGCCTTGTGTGTTCCGTTCTTCTATATTTCGATAGCAGCGAGTGGTGTTTGGTCGCGCCATTGTGCAGAAAAAAAACATTTGCGGATGCATTAGGTCTGCGCGTGTCAAATGCCGTTTTCTCTCCAAAAGCGAGATATTTCGAGCGGCGTTCAGAGGCTGGGCCTGCCCCGCCGCCTTGAGGAATTAGACTTGATGCGTTTTCTCGGGTCAGACGTTAATCCGGGTCAATCAGCTCAAACAGAGCAAGGGGTCACCCAGTGGCCGCAGTGTGGTCGTTCGTGGATGGGCGGTGCCTTAGCATAGATAAATAACAATGGTATTGATCGGTAGTGTAGGCTATTTATTATATTTCAAAATTGTCAATATTTAAGTCAAATCTCGGGTAATTTGTGAGTGTGAGACATGCCTCAATATAAATGCTTTATCATTCGTCTAATAACCATTGGATCAACTACATATATTTGAGCGGTGTTTTTTGTATAAAAATAGGAACTTGTTGTAATTTGGGTGGCGAATTTTCAACGACAATTTTGATTATGGCTTGCAAGCCTTAAATCTGAACAAGTGTAGCAGCATTGGACAAGAAACAGTAGATACTTTCCCCAGTACTTTTCATAAAAAAACGTAATCAGAATATGCTGCTGTGGTCAATTCTAGCATAAGTACAGCATTTAACTCAAAGAACAAAATTTGCCCGACACTTTTTGGGATCTGTTTTTTTGCAGGGCCGATATCCTCTGGCTGGTTGTGTCTTAAATTCGCCAGTAAATTCCACTTGTATGTTTGTCTTCTTGACGCAAAACCATGGCTGTCCGCTCACATTGTATTTCACTTGTGTAAACTGAAAGCCAAAACCACCTGCAGAGTCAAAACCTCCAGGCGTCCATTCGGGGTCACCGAGTTGACCCCAAAGCCCTGTTACTCTCCTTCTTTTTTGTCGTCAATTGTCTTCCATTAAATACCGGTGTCAATGGCACAAGTTAAAATGTGGTTTCACCATAAAAGACGCTAGCACACAAGACCTCGACCGGACTGGCAACACTTGATCTGCAATAGGTAAGAAGCTTGGTGATAAACAATCAACTAAAGGAGCAATTATCAGGAAATGGGATGAATATAGGACGACTGATAATCCAAGAAAGATCGCATCCAGTGAGATACAAATTACCACAAGAACCTTTTGGACGGCTTGCATAGAGCACGGACCAAATTTAATCAATCTTCACTTGTTAACACCGGTTGGTGACTTGCAGAAATCTGGTGACAACTGTCATTGCAAAATAAAGGAAACATATTTAAAAAAGAGCTTAATCTTTTTATTGACTAAATAATCATTATCTTTAATAATTAACCAATATATTAATGCACACTTTCGAATAGTTATTTACCAGCGTTCTCGTCTAATTTTCTCGCTCTCATCTCTTTCAGTGGGAGACGTGCGCAGTTAATTCGTTTTATCAACTGCATATTTATGCTTGTAACAAAACAATCAAATTATATTCAACGGAACCATTACAAAAACAAAGTTTTTTTCGTAACAAAATTGTATCGAATTAAGTTTTTAAAATTTTGTGCCAAACAATATTTAAAAAATACTTAAATTTGAAGCAAATTACGCATTTCTTAATCAATGTCTATCTACCTCGCTGTCAAGATTGAACAACCAATCTCAACCCAGTAGGCTCTCTAATTGGTCCATTTACCCGAACACTTGGCGAATGACATTGCAGGGCGCGCGAGCGTTACAGGGTTCGGCCGCACGCACCAAATATAAGACAATTGAACACCACGTCCAGCACAACATTTACTCAGACAACAGGAACGCCTGTAGCATCGTTTTCTTTCTCACCTGATATATTTTCGGTAAGCAAGCATTTGTCGACTTTTTGACATTGGTGAATCTTTTGCTAAACCTTAAGGCGCCAACACACCAAAAATAACATTTCACCAAAATGCACTACTTCTGCAAACTCGGTCATCATTATCATTAAATCGCAACAATTTCGGTAGTTTTCAGGTTTCTCTACGATGAACAGCCGCCAGTTTAACGACATTTCTGCGACCTTCGGCGACAACTGCTGCCACCTGGTGGGTTTTGCCAGACAGACGAGCGAGACGTCTCTGGAGACACCGCATTGCTCCCCTGCACCGCCCTCGTCTGACCACCTCGCCGTCTCGACTCCACAACCGCAGCCACACCCACCTTCTCGGCGAACGATAGAAAGTTGTGGCCGCGACTCGGGCATCTACGAAACATCGCAAAATGTAAGTAGCTACTTCTTTCTTCTCGATATCAGTGATGTCTAGGTGTGCCTTTTTGTCATCCATTTATTTCCCGTTTAGAAGAACAGAATTACAAATAAATCACCACCGTGTCCAAATTGATAGATATAAACAAACAAATTATTGATTGTAGGCATTTCCAGAATGTGCTGACGATTGGCAACATTGTTTTCCAAATGGCCACGGCTGTTCCGACCCGATCGAACCGGTGTTTCCATCGCAGATGTTCCTGCATCCCACAGCACCATCCCGCCATGTACAAACGCAACCCGTACAAACTCAACAGCAGCAGCAGCATCTTGAAAACCTCTTCACGACTACCGCCTCATCTTCGGGGTTCTGGGAAGGCCAGACACAGCCTTCCCTGGTCATTACGAACAGCCCCCAGTTTGAAGACTCTTCTTCTTCTGCTTCTTCCGAAAACAGTTTGGGTGTTTGCAGACTGTCGGCCGACCCGGCCTTCGAGACACCCGATTGTTCGTCTTCACAGCCATCAATCACTACTGACTTTTTGTCTGTCAAGACTCAACAAGAGGCAAACCATCAGTACCCTCTTCTTCTGCCCTCTTCTGTCTACACGGAATACGACAACAACAACTTCAGCGACTCGGGCGTCAGTTATGCACATAATAACGTAATTTACCTCTTATTGCGACTCATCAGTTAATGCAAATTGACGGTTTCTCGAATAGATAAATTGAAATACGATAAACAAGAAAATAAACCAGATATCGGAATAAAGTTATCAGTTTGTGTTGTAGCTGTATTTTATCCAATTGTGACGGATTGACATTTTTTGTAGAGATCTCTGTCGGCTATGGACGGTTGGCAGTATTATAATCGGAGTGCTGACATCTCCACCGATATGACAACTCCGGCGTTTCCTACAGAGATGTTCCAGCATCCAGCAACCCAACCCATCTATATTTCTCAACAGCCGCCACTAAAAGAGCACCCAATTATGGTTCCGTCCCCATCGTCGGAATACTGGGCATACCAGGCCCAACCCTCGCAGTTCCCGACCAAAGGAAATGCCACCCAGATTCAACTGCAACAACACCAGAGCCCGAGCCAGCAGCGTCAACAGCTGTTTGACCGTGGCTACCTGTCTGCTCTGTCGTCATACAACGAGAACGATATTGTCGGTGACGGCAGTTCGTGCGACCGGCTTGTACCAATTCCACAGCAGTGGCGCAATAATGGTTACCTTCAACCGCAGATTCAACCGTCACAGCGCAATCAGATGCCGTACAACATTGCGCAGACATTTCGGCCGCATCAACCTCTGCAACAACAACAACTTACTCCATCAACGCAGCAGCAGGAAGATGTCTATTTAAGGGCGTCACTTACGCGCCACCCAGAAGCAATCCACCCGGTTCATCAACAGACTGCTCCCGTGCGTTCGGCGCCGCAGTTCACCAATCCGATTGAGCGCAGTCCGACCGCGACGAGCAGTAAGTAGTGTCTACTTGAATGCTCGTGTTATATTAAATTCGGGAGGCCCCTATTGGTTTAAAGTTTTTAAGACGGCCTGCCAATCAATCTATTTTCCGATTTCGCACTTTTAGCAACAAGAAAGCAGAATAGGACCGGTTACCGTCGAGCACGGACAGTTTTTACTTCAGAGCAACTAGACAGCCTGGAAACGCTCTACTCCGAGACAGAGCATCCCGATTTCTGTCTCCGTCAAGTAATTGCCCAGAGGCTCAACCTCTCCGAGACACGAGTGCAAGTGTGGTTCAAAAACCGGCGCGCCAAATCCCGCATTCAAAGCCTCAATGCCGGCAAACACTAATCACCCCGTGACAAACTGCCATACGAAACCCTTAAAATGATAGTTATTTTGTACATACCAGAGTTGACCATTTATTTTCATAACCGCGATGTTTCGTCACGTTTACTTTGAGAAAGTATTTACAGCCATCCATTTGTATCGCCGTATTTGTTGTATGCCTTGAAAACAATGCCTTCCTCTCTTGTTGGTTCTTCTCTTGTTCTGTGGTGGTATATGTCTTCGATTATCAGGTCATACGAGGTCGAACAATATTGGCCGCCTAACTCATCGCACTTAGATGTTTAGATAACCGGGCATTCTTGTACCCTTGTGGTGCTGTTCGACTCTTACCGTCGAAACAACCACATTTGCAGATGCTTTATCTCTCCACTGGGAACGCCTCGCATTGGAAAGTAAACGACACGTTGCCGTTTTCTGCGATTTTGAATTATTTTGACCTTTACTCAAAGACCGGACCGCCCACCATCTTCGGGGGGAACTTGACCTGATGTGTTTTCTCGGATAAAGCGCTAATCCGCTTCAATCAGTTTCAGACGACGGTGGGTTTACGGCGGAGCTTCGAGCATTGGGGGTGGGTCCTTACCAGAGCGCATCTTATAAACGTTTTTCGTAAAAAAATTGTGGGGGTTAAATCAGGATGGGGGTCCTTACCAGAGCGCATCTCATCTTCTAAAAAAAATGGTACGGCTTTCTTCTGCCAAATTTGAGTTAAATCAAACCTTTGTGTTGCGGTTTAGGCGAACAGAGGCGAAATCCTAGTACTTTTTTATTTGTGAAATATCATAATATATAAAAAAAAACTGATGATATCTTCCTCTCCTCAATTTGATCCTCATCCTTCGATTCATTTCCTTCTCTTCTATCTCCCCTTCCCTCCCCACCTCCTCTGCCTCTTGGTCATCTTTTCTTGCGCGCCATTTGATATAATGTCTACTTATGCTTCAATAGGTAGCAGTATTTTGAACTAATTCATGTTTGTTGTTGCTTTTACTACTTCGACGTATTTGAATGTAATCGATTTTAAGGATCAATGTGTACAGATTAAATAGTGACGACGGAGAGACAAAACCTTCATGAAAACAATATCTCTTCTCGTGTTCCTATGCTATGGGCATGTCAATTCCACGAACCAATTCTCATTTATAATTAGTTTATTCGAGGACACCTTCGTAATCGTACTATCTACTCTTACCAATCTACACATCCTTTCAAGTCTGGTCTTCTCAGCCTCTTCCGCTAATCCTTCTCCTTTGCGTCTCATGATTCTGTTTGCTTCTCTTCAGATTCCTGCTTCTTCTGCTCATCCTCTTCCCCTTCCTATCCTCCTTCTTTTTCGGTTTCCTAAATGTATCCTCCTCCATCACCTCATCGTCTATTGCTTCGCCTTCTCCACGTCAACCTTTCGCGAAACATTTCAATCCCCAATCTACTCGGCATTATTTACTTTCAGGATTCCTTTTCATCAACTATTTTTCGGCCGTAAAGATAAACCACCTTCGAGTTTATGCCGAGTCTTTCTTCTTCTTTTTGTTACTTTACATTCTAATAAAACACCCATTTTGATTGGAAACCGTCACAAATTCATAAAGGGTCCACTATTTATGATTGATAAATCATTTATTGCAAAAAGATGGTGCGACATGACACAGCCAACGAAACAATTATCTCACAAATTTCTGCAGATATTTTGCAACCAATCTCGCCAGTTTCAGCACCTTTCGGCTTAGAAAATTCAAATTCGTCGTTCGTTTTCATTAATGATTTACGTGCAAAAGAAAGTAGGCCACAAGGTCTGAACGATTTGATGTTATAAAACTACTTATTAAGGGTTAAAAGTTGCACACCCAATGGAAATCTGCTTAGAAAATCTCAGTCTTTTCGTGTTATTAAAGAGTCATCGGGCATTTTACTCGATTAAGTTCGCCATAATATCTGTTCGAATTGATGTTATAAAACTACTTATTAAGGGTTATAAGTAGGTCATCCGAATTCCAGACACGACATTTATCGCGCCTGTAGATTAAAAGAAGGATAGTCGATGAGGCAAGGCAAATTCCACTTGGCCAAAAGAGAGCGCTAAAGATATGGATCGGTTTGTAGACTTTGTACATCAGCGCTTCGTCGTGTTCCGCAGAAACGTAGCACCGGAATTTACCGCGTTTCTCGAGTTCATTTCGAAAGTTCTTCACCGCTGCCTCGTCCTCATCCAATCGAAGGTGACACGAACTCGTTACGCACTGCAAAAATAACAAATTAATCACCGGTGAGTCTTTTCGCGCTTCCAAAATACTCACGCCAAACAGTGCCTCATTCCCTTCGCCACAAGGTATTGTATTTTCGAGTAACTCCATACTTACAAAGTTTGCGCCCTAATACGTCCGCATTGATCCTCACACACTCGTCGGTTGGCGCCAATGGTCTGTTTTTATTTAAAAAAAAGAACAATGCAAGTGTCTGTTTGGCCACGACTACATCTGATGGAAAATCGGACGAACCCGAGCTCTTGAGCCTCTCCAGGTTTATTTTTTGGCGCGCGTTATGGACGAGACCCTTCAATGACAGGCATTACACTTTCGCCATTTTTTTCAATTTGACGTTGCTAATTTACTTCATTATTATTTCATTGTAAATTTTTCTGCATTTTCGAAGTATGGTCATCAGATTTTGAAACATTTTTATTTTATTTTGATACGTGTATTCCTCGTGGCATTAATGAAGCGAATATAATTATTACTATTATGACGAGAGTGGAGCTGGACACATCTACTCATATGATTCAGTAGTTGCATCAAACCGAGATGGACAATTATATGATTGGTTAACCCGAGGACCTAAATTATAGGTAATTTTGGAAAATGACATATTTATGCATGCAGCGGATTTTCTCAAAGTCTATTTCAAAAGGCCACACATTATAGGGCGTTTACTTGAATCTCTAAGTAGTGCATTTAAACGTTACCCGCAAAGCAAACGCGTAACAGGTAGCCATCAAAAGTCCACTACTACGACCAGAAGTTGTAAGTGTTCGCCAAGCCATTTTTACGGTGGAAAGGTGGATCGCTCTTTGGAGCACTTGTTGTTCTCACAATTCATCGCAACTGTGGTCCGTATTTCCTTGCGATCGACGCGACAGATTCCGGGTTCGAACGCGGACTCGTGAAAGAACGGCAGAACTACGAGGTGTAGCAGAAAAGCACTAACAAGCATCGAGATTGTCATGTTCACCGCACACAACATGTAGCATATCTTGACCCAACGATTCCTGTGAGTCCTTAAATGAGCCATTCTATCCACAGCAGTCAAATGACGTCGGAGAAATTGGACGGGAAATATTCAGGCATTGGAATTGCGGGCCCCTGATTGGTAGATGTTGTAGCCAATGGCGAAAAGGAGACGGCAGACAAAGTTGGAGGATAATAAAATGACTGCGTTTGCATTAAAAACGAAAAATTGTAAATATTAATTCAAAAGTCGTTAATATGCTTGTTTAATCACTTTTTTTTAAAACACGCTGTTAATTTTCGTTGTTTAATGAAGCGAACAATTTATACTGATTGGTTTTTGTTATCTTACGCTGCAGCGTCACTAACACGTCCGAGTAAAACCTTCCTTCGTAAGAAATTCCACACCGTACTTTCAATGACCGGCCGTTTTACAAGACACTAGCAAATTATAAGTGGATTGGTTGACTTTTTCATAATTAGGCACTAAAAAACCTGTCAGAACAGCTTAAATTAAACCATATGATGTGTTTTAGAGGAACAGAGCTTCCTCAAATCCCATTTCCTTCCTGACTGAAATATTCTCTAGTAACGACTGGAAGTTGCGGAAACGGCCGTTCAACCCCTTTGATGATTTCATAAAATCGAGGCGATTTTATTTGGAGAATAAACCATTCGAGATTGACTGCGCCACCAATATTTACGAAAAACGGAACCTGAGCAGAAAATGTGGGTCATTAATAATTATTTCATGGTGGGCGTTCACTGAATTTCAAATTTTTCGGGTTTAACTACATCCTTTGTACCATTCGAAGTTTACATTCATTAAATATACAATTCCGGTTTCAAGGTCACTTGTGTATAGTAATTTTTTAGGTCTGAATAAGCGAAAGTCTAAATAAGGTAACGGAGTTCTTGCGATCAGCCAGGTACCGCTAGAATAAGCGGAATTCCACTCAAATTGAAACAAAGGAATGTAAAACCCAGAAATAAGAGAATTCTAGAACATTGTGACCGTACCAGGAAACATTGTCGCTTCGGAAATTCACTAATTCGAAAATATTCACTAATGTATTCAATTTGAATGTCGACTTACAATTTTTTTAAAAAAACAGACAAAAATTGCAACAATAAACGCCTTGGTGGACCGATTTGAAGGACTCAGAATTTGGACGTTGCTTATGCAGCCACTCCACGGCTCAACATCAAGGCTGCACACTTGAGCACTTTGGTGTCACGTGTAAAGAATTATTTTTCCTGGCGCTGATCTCAGACAACCACGTTAAGAAATATTTGTTTCCCAATTTAGTTTATAACTTGATCGTAGCACTACGAAGAACATTTGTGAGCTTCGAACAGCGATCCTTCCTCTAGACCTGCGCTACGCGCCCTTTCGACCACTTCGCGCTCTGAAATCCCTCAGAAATTCCACAGTGTAACTGGGGATGACCCCTTGAGGAGAGCCCAGATCCCCAACGCTACGAAAAGCTTTAAGGGCGCGCGTTATGGAAAAGGCCTTTCAATGGCCGCCATTACGCGTTTGCCAAAATTTGTACACTTCAAATGTTCAATTTGCCTTTCTTGCAAATTTACCTCGCTTTTATTTCGCTGATGTTTTGCGAATCGGCGACGCCGAATTATTTTTCGAGACCGTTTAGTTTGTCATGCGTCAGAGCCTTCCATGACGACTGCGCAATGGCATCTGCAAAGACTCCGGATTCCTCTCCGTCAACGTTGGGGCTGCGATAGTTGGTACTGCCGCCGATTCTATCCCCAAATGGCTCCGTTGATCTACGCTGCTGACATTGGCCATCGTCTGATAGACTTAATACTGCACCCTCCTTTAACTTCATCCCACGACGCGTCTTCTTCTTCTTTGGCGCGGTCAGCTCCTGAGAGAGGAAGAGTCGGTTTTTTGATTGCCGCGAATCGAAGCCAACAACGCGCGGCGATTGGAGGCTGCAAGGTCAGGACCGATAGTGATCGCGGCGCTCCAGGTCCACTATAACCGTGCTTATCTGCGTTGGTGGAGCCTGCCACGCTCTTCAGCGGCTAAACGTTAACGTTCCTTAGTCTAGATGTCAAGGTTGACGTCGACACAACTGAAATTTATGGCCGTCGATATCCATGGGCTGCCGGGCCGATTGCATCTTGACTCTGCTTCGGGCATGCCCATCCTCTGTTTCTATGGACCAGATGCAGTGCCCTCCGTATCCCAGCTGACAATGCTCATTTCCTTCATAGATCTGCAACCAGACGCAGTGCCTTTTTTCAAATTCGTATGAATTCATTTTGTGTACTCTACACAGCCACCTACCCGCAGTGACACTCCCGACGTTTTTATTCAACACTACGCAAATATCTTCCAGGATCGCCTTCCTTTATGTCATCCAGCAAATACTGTAGCTTCGGCTGTTCAAATACGCCTTCCAATCTAACAGTATCCTTCGACGGTGATGTCGCAAAACCGCCTTTGGCCAAGTTCAACCGCTGTACGAGAAACACGAAAACGCCAAAATGTATGTTCGCATTAAAAACCGAGATGTTTGCGTGAACGACTCGGCCGAAGTCGTTGTGTGCTTACCTCCCAAAAGTCCGCCCTATTAATGAACCGCTTAATTCCCCAAGAAAACCCCTTTATTTAAGTTAATTCTCTTCATTTATCTCTCGTGTGTTAATCATTAAAGTATCGACAGAACCACGCATGTCTAGAAGGTCACTTCTCTCATTAGTCGACTGTCCGAAATCGGCCTTAAATCCAGAATCTAACGCATGAATAAATCGGGCTATTCATTTAATTTCTCCAGAATACAACCGTATTTTTCATGGCGTCCGATTGGTGGGAATCACGGGTCATAACGCTAACAGCGCGTGCTTGAATTCCATCTCTAATATCCTCTCCTTAACGAAAAGATTCTCTAAATTGATGTTGGAGAAGACGCAATTTCCACAAGAAAACCCAAGCACTCCTCTATTTCGATATTTGCAGCTATTCTCTCGCGATCCTTCGTTATCGAGATGGCACTCGTTATTAATTGCCATTAGCCATTATTCTAGAATACCCTCACCCCTCACCAGGGCATGACTTGTGTGTTCCCACGGAAGCGAATGTCACACCTGCATTTTTTGCGCGCCCAACTTTATGTTCGTCGAGGGTTGACTTTGCGTCTCTCCGAACTGATCTTCTTTTCATTATTTCCTTTATTCGTATTAAATTATTCTTATTGTAAATTGTAACGTTCAAACGCTTGGTCGTCGTGACCTTAATAAGCCCCATGATTAATAATAATAATAATAATATTCGCTTTATTTAGGTCACGGGAACCAAAACTTTCAGCATTAAAAGTTAAGAAGAATTAAAGAAGTAAATTGGCAAGAATAACAAATTCAATCCACGAAGTATATAAAGTTTGGCAAACCGGAAATTGCGGCCATTAAAAGGCCCTATCCAGTACGCTTCGAAGCTTAGACGCCGTTGGTGGTAGAAAAAGAATACCCCTACCATTTAAAAACACCTTCCGATAAAAGTGGAAGATAAGAGTGTAGAAACTCTTTCGAATAGATGCTGGCATTAATACAGTGGCAAAACAGCAGCATTGATTGTCCTGAGGGGGCGATCTTTATTTCACTTATGTACCAAGATATCAAGCCTTCGGTTTCCCAAATGTATCCTTCTCCATCACCACATCGTCTATTTCTTCGCCTTCTCCAAGTCAACCTTTCGCGTAATGTTTCAATCCCCAATCTACTCGCTATATTTACTTTCAGGAATCCTTTTCATCAGTTACTTATCGGCCGTAAAGATGAACCATCTTTGAGTTTATGAAGAGTCTTTCTACTTCTATTTGTTACTTTAAATTCTAATTAAACACCAATTATGATTGGAAACCGTCACACCTTTATAAAAGGTAGGCAATTTATGAATGGTAAATCATTTATTACAATAAGACATCCAACGAAACAATAATCTCACGAAATTCTGCAGATATTTTGCAACCAAAATCGCCAGTTTAAACACCTGTCGGCCATTTTCTGTGCGGAATTTCGAAGATGGAGTTTATATAAATAAATATAAAGCATTTGAAGCTTTTGGTTATAACCTTTTAGCTCGATAGAGACCCAACTCAGACCGTTTTCTCAAGTTAATTTTGCTATAACAGCATGTTTTTGCGGTTATTTAGGGTTTCCTTTTCAGGACTTGGAGGATAATAATTTTGAGCATCGTTTCTCTTTGCCAACTAATTTTGTGAAATCGTGGAATACAAATGAACTAGTTATTAACGGGTTTTCACTGTTTTGTGACGGTAAACAGAATTTACTGTTAGCAATTTCTTACATAAGGAATACTGGCGAATGGACTGCCAGCTTTGCGGTTTCACGTACCGACTGCGTGAGGGAAAATAGATTCTGTCGGCAATGCACCTGTCGGCCTATTTCACTGATGAACACAATGAACAATGTTTCCATCTCCCTCTGTCACCGTTCGAATAATAGTTATTGGTGTTTCTATTGCCTTTTTGGATTAATATTTACGAGCATGTTTCAGTTGCTATACTTTGATCGAGATAAGGACGGTGATCATTTTGACAGCAAATCCCTTTCACTTCGGTATAAACACACAGTGACTTACGAAACAGTATTAATAAATGACAAACACGATGCACTAGGAAATCTCAGTGGCGAAAATAGGCGGGCTTTTCCATTTGGAAAGAACTTGTAGTGTATGTTTAATAGAATGGTTGAAGAACCATTTGAAAGGTCAATATCAAAACAATAACTAATTTGTAAACTTATTATATTAATTCAAAAACCCACTATGGAAGAAAGCTCGGGGTGAAGAGCGACATCTACAAAATTCTTTTCCAAACGTAGATCATTCCTGGTTTTCATAAATAAAACAAACGTATTCTCGATTATAACCGAGTCCAGATTTTTGGATCCTTAGGGGAATTGAGGAAGTTTTGCAGTCTTCTTCACCGTGTCGACGTGAAGAATCTAACAAATTAAGTTGAACCACAAAGATCAAACCATGACGAGCTTCAACAAAAGTATGCAGTAAAGGTCCTACAAGACCATAAATTCCGAGTTCTGAACGCAAACTGGAATAATAATTGAGGAAAAAAATATCAGCTTGAAAATTCGTGTATTGAGTATCTGCAAGAAGTGTCCAGGCTGAATCCCCAGGATTCTCTCGCATTCTTGGAGACTTGAAGAATCGCCAAAAACCCAATTGTTTCCCTGAGAGCCGACGTAAACACCATTGAAATCGATTCACTCCATCATTTCGCCTCGATCTCAAAATCGGAATTCCTCGGCGTATTGTTTACGGTCGGTTATCATGGAGTAATCATGTGGATGCCGTCTTCGGTAAATGTCGTAACCTCTGTTTCTTAGTTCGCCGGTTCAGGAGACTTGATTTAAGCTCTATTCGTATAAAAACCTTTGTCCATGCCTGTATAATTTCCCTTATTGTATATTGTAACCCATTATTTTTTCCCGGACTTAAATGTTCTGACCTTTAAACCCTTTGTAGGTTTTTTTAAATAGCCTCGTTTTCGTGTGGGCTGCCTATTCTCTCCATCAAAAAATCATCGTTCAACGCCACTTAAATAATTATTCACAAATCGCTGCTCGTATTTTAAGTGACCATTTCCATGCCCCATTTCAAGTTTATCTAAGTGTAAATCTCTTCGACCAATGCGTATACTATACCGTCCAATACTTACTTTGTTACTTACTATTAAAAGTACTATCTAAACCAACGATATTCGTTGTGCAATTTTAGGAGTGCGCCTACTTCCGTCTAATAGCACCGTTATTACATTGGACTTTGAACCAGCTTAAAGGGCGAATTTTATTGTCATCGTCAGAAAATTGAATCTCTTTGTATCAGTGGTCCGATGTTAGAAATTAAGATTATTTTGAGAAATTTTATTTCTTAAACCTGCGCGTGTTACACTTATCGTCGATTTGAATATGGAATCTATTTGATCGACTTTTGTTTGACGACTCCTTTGTGGTTCTTATTCAAACTTTAACCCATCTTTATTGTGCCCTCTCCTGTGTTCCGTTCTTTTATATTGCGATAGCTGCGAGTGTTTTATCCCTGTGGTGCTGGTCGCACCATTGTGCAGAAAAAAAACACATTTGTGGATGTTTTAGGTCTGGGCGTGTCTAATGGCGTTTTCCCTCCAAAAGCGAGATATTTCGACCGGCGTTCAGGGGCTGGGCCAGCACCGCCATTTTGAGGAATTTGACTTGATGCGTTTTCTCGGGTCAGATGTTAATCCGGGTCAATCAGCTCAAATAGAGCAAGGGGTCACCCAGTGGCCACAATGTGGCTGTTCGTGGATGGGCGGTGCCTAAGCACAGATAAATAACAATGGTATTGATCAAAGTGCAGGTCCAGACGTCTATTTCGGGTCACACAGTTCCCCCAAAAGCCATGTTACTCTCCTTCGTCTTCGTCGTCAATTGTCTTCCCAATCTTCCATTAATTGTCCGTGTCAATGGAACAAGTTCGAACGTGGTTTCACTATAAAAGAGACCTGCCCACAACATAAAACCGTCAAACCTCAAACGTCACGATGGTGAAGACAAAAGAGACAGTGAAAGCACCTTTTGTAGTGTGAATCTCGTTTGCATTCTAAATATTGATTTGTTTAGAATGCATACAATTCGCCTCTTGATCACGCATCGATCGGCGATGTCACAAACTATCGATTGGTCTAATTATTCCCCATTTGATTCTTTTCTGTACGAGGAGAACCGTAGAATATTCAAAGCGTTTCTTGAAAACTTAGACTGTCTCAACGTTGGAATCATTCGCTAAGATAAATGGAGGATGTCCGCCACGATCATATATAATGGGACGATGATTAAGAAGTTAAAGCAAGCAATCGCTACCGTGTTATATTACCAGTGTCCATTTCGAAGTATACAATTCGAAGTGCACTCCAAACCTTAATTTCACTAATTAAGACAAATATGACAAGATCAGCAACGAATAATACTTTAAGTATGTTTATCAACCTATCCAATATAAACCTTTTCCTGGAGTTGGCCGCATATAAGTATTTTCTATATTTGAATAGACATTGACTTTATACGCAATTTCACACATCATTAATTAACTGAAAAAAACATTAACGTGCAGCTTAACAATAAAATATACACCTAACTTTGAGGCTTCCAAAGAAAGAAATATGTTCATCATCCGAGAAAATATCGGATGCATTCAAAAGTAATAAAGCGAACCGCAGTTGGAATCGAATTTGCTGTGGAAAAGCCGTAAATACACTGTGCTTATTATTAATAAGTAGTAAAGCAAAACGTTTAAAGTACTCTTGTCGCCCATGTCCACATATTTATGCTGATAGTTTGTTTAAAATAAAGTTATGCATTATATCAACAGGTTCTTACCGCTACCAATACTATCATAACAATTGCAAATACTTATGCTTCTACAGTTGGGAGTACTAATTCGTCGACGACTGCTAATACTATTTGTAAGCCACCAGCTAAATTACTATTATTACTTATGTTTCTACTATGATAGCTAGGAAATTCATGAAAAATTGTAGGGAATTTTTAATACGAAACATTGGGAACCTAATGTGCGCTGAATATATTTTAAAAATATATATAACCATCCGCGGTCGGCAAAAATCGTGCAAAATGTCAAGATAATGGTCATTATAACTCGGAGCGCAATACAACTTCAATAACCGGGCTTTTTCGAACGGCATGACACAGAACTTAAATGGGTCCCAGGTTCACAAAAGCAATCTTGTTCCAACCTGTCGGGCATACCCAATCTGTCAGTGATTGTAATTAGTAAAAACAAGCTAAACGTTTGAGTTTTGTTCTGACATCCGTCACTGTTTGAAAGCGCTTTTTTGTCAGAGATCAAGTTTAATGTTCATTATTTACTTAAAATGAATTCGATTTAAACCGATAACGAATGTATTACGAATAATCCAAATCCAAAACGAAAATTGTGGATATTTTTGTCGTTTTTATCGTCCAACAAAGTCCTGAATAAGTAAAATAATCGAAAAAATTGAGTTAAAATGCTCGGTGCACGACCCACAATTACCGGTTTATAATCTTCTCAGCTGCTTTGGAAGAAAGCATTGGAAAAGATAAAACCTTGTTAATTTAGCGGCGTTCACTGCAATGTGACCTTTCTGCACGGCGAAGGGATTTGGTTCTTAAGCTTTACAAGGTTCTGATGTTCCAAGTATTTAAGACAAACGATACTCGATTACTACACTGAAGAGGTCTCATTATTTAAATAAATCCCGATCACCTTGGAAACCATTTTTAAGAAGCCCACCCCAAATAATTTAATCATTCAGCCATTGACCGCATCGTCGTAAAACTATTTCTACTGCAAGGTTGCTTGACGGAAAAATATCAATTTGGAAACACAAATACAGCTCGGGTAGTACCTCAATATAGAAAACAGACTGCTTGCGTTATTGAAATTACAAAAGAATAAAACATCCTCTTTATTGCGACAGGTTTTCATTCCAATGGTTTGTGAACAACACGAACGTCATACGTAAACGCCATGAATTCGTTCTGGTCGGTGCAGAAATTTAGGAAGCATTCTTGCAAAACGTTTCTTTTAAATTGAGTTTAGTTGTGGTCTCTTATTTATTGTGTAAGACGTCATTGTGAAACAATTTGCGGGCATTCATTTCATTTAATAAGGCTAAGACACATCGTTTTTTTAGAAGACTGATTTTTTGAATGATACGCAAGTAAAGCCAGTACCAAATTGATTCGATTTGAGTCAAGAAAACCTGTATTTTTACGACCGCTTGCTTGTTTCATTCAGTTATAATGCACTATCCGGGAATGAGAAACATTATTTCTTTCGCTTTTACAATCTTTTGACAAGATGCGCTTCGCGCCACAGACGAGGCTGGAATCCACGTTTAAACCTTGGAAAGCATTCTGTTTAAAGCATTCCGGAAAGGTTTGTTAATCCGGAATTAAACTGGACACAGATCAGTCAAGTAGTGGGAGTTGGGCTGTGAATGGTGGAAATAATAAAACAATCGGTTGGAATTCTCTGCTATTGGTCGCAGAGCTGATGTGATTAAGCGCATAATTGTGCGCATTAAATGAAAAAAATGACAAGAACGAAATATAATGAATAATTACTCTTTATGCAGGGCAAACAGCTTCGTCATTTATACATAATTTAATGAAATTGGGACCGTCTTGACCAAATAAACTCATTTGATGCATCTTATTACTGTAGATAAACATGTATATATAAAATAAACTGAAACCTTCAGGTCGCAGGGTCAAGTTCGGCGATCGATACTTTTGTTCTAATATTTTTCAGGCCAATCGATCACGTGAAGGTTCTGAAAATAGGTTTCACACAGTAGAAAATACTGTTCTTAAAAACAGAACAGTTTACTAGGGTTTTGAGGTTCGTTATGAATTTCGGAATCTGAGGGTTGTTAATCCTGGTGGTTAAGCAATATATCAGAGTTTGTTATTTCATTAATAATTTCTATTTAATTTCGATGTTCTTGTGCTCTTCACAAACGTTGCTGGGCGACACATTTCACTGAAAATGGTTGAACGACCGTCCATGAGACAACGAACCACTATTTCTGCCAATTGCTACAAGGAGTTGAACAACTCGCTGAGATATTGGGTTTCAGTCTCAAATTTGTGAACTGCGGTGAGAGTAGTTGCTAAAAGACAACTTTTTTAACAGTTCCTGAATCTCATCTTCACAAAAAACGGGACCCAGCTTATCATCAATAAAGCACGCAAACAATCGGAAACTTTTTAAATGGAGACACAAAAATCCGTTCTTTTGGTTCCTTACCATGACTCAAATCGGTTCACTCTCTCAACGAAAACGAAATAACAAAAAAAGCAGTTGATAGTGAATTTTCCATTGCAAATATTGGCCTATGCCAGAGAAAAGCTAAAACATGCGCTCTGTCAATGTGAATAAAGGTTGTTGTGGCAGTTGTCACTTTATGTTTATTTACAGAAAGTCACTTACTAAACCCCACCGATTCGATCATTCGTTATTTGTCCCGATATTTTGTTTCACCATGATCTTAAAGACCAGTTTCATGACACCAATAAAACGCTTCCAGTTATTGTCAATTTTATTACACATTGTTACCATAAGTAGAGTATATTTATAAATTATTTGTTTAGTCATGAGGTATTTGTTATGTCAATCGATAAGATTGCGACACGCAAAATGTAGACATACGGCGGGATCAAGCTACGTGGTTGTATACACGTTACAGGGAATTCAATGATCAAATTAACTCAATAACCGTTTTTAAATATGCTTAACAATTTAAAGACCTGATTAAAGTTTATATTTCACACGATCAAAGAGAATTTTAAATCCCACTAGTGCGTAGTTTCCTCGATAGTTGCTTGGGTAAATTAAAAAAAAATACATGAACTTATATGAACGCGTGAAGCAATAGACACAAATAATGATTGTTCGAACTGTTTTCACGAGACCTTATTACGGGTCAAATGTAATGTGGACGTTCAATGTGAAGACCTTGTGACAATGCGATCGCTATATAAACGAGTTTCAAGCAGCGCTAAATACAATCTCAAAATGACCCAGTATCTCGAAGGCGATATGGCACGTTATGAAATTTGGAATCTCGAAGTTGTTTTGATGAAAAATTAAGCAAGCCATGTACTGCCGTTTCTTTTAATAAATGTTTTGAGTGTCCCGTGCTTTTAAAACACGCTGTCACAGAACACATTTGACTGATTCATTGTGTTGATGATTTAAGCAAAAAACAGTATCTTTGAAATACAACCAATTATATGCGATAGCTCACTTGTTTTTTAGATTCAAATAAAGCAAAATTTTTGATTGTTTATTTATATATTAAGTAGATAGTCTCCAATTTATGAATTAGAAAAAAAGTGAATGGTAAAACATGTGACATGAATAACACACATTTAAGGTCGTTACAAGACTCCCCCAATATACTGTTCGTCGAAAGGAGAAGAGATACTATAGTTATTGCACAATTACAAATAAACGGCCTCTGTCCTGACAAACAAAATCCATGGGTTATATCCCCAGTGCATTGTTTAGCAAATCACAATTACGCATAGCGTTCCATGGCATGAAATCAATAAGCTTGAAAACATTCAAGGAACCCTGAATTATCGACCAGGGTAGCAGATAACACAGGGGACAATTAGCTTCTGGCATATAATTAAACCTGATATGCCATAGCACGAATGCCGAAGATGAAGGTCGCGAATAAATAATTTGTTTTAATACCATCTATAGTTATAGCCTCACCTGGGCTGAAACTGCTGAATAAGTTTTCAATTTATCCGTCAAATTTCGTCGTTCTGTGATGCCTTAATTAGTTTCTACCTGATGAGAATAAGAAGGACTCCAGTTCCCTCGAGTTCGGCAACTAAATTTCTGAACTATGAATGCACGAGTGTTCACCAATCAAGAGTGCTTTACTGATCACGTCAGACTCCGTCAATGATCGTTTGCACTAAATTAAATTCGATGGACTCCCAAGATTGTCTACGGCTGGACTGTCATTATTGAAATGCGTGATTACAGGACACCGTATTCTAGAGGTCATTACATGAAATGCCAATGTGTTGAAACCGGGCTAAGAATTCTCTTGGGAAATAGAGATTTCCTTCATTTTGCGAGTACGAGATTGGTTTTCCGGTTGATTAAATATTTGGCGGCGAAAAATAGTATGACAACAGATTTATACTCGAATGGCGATAATTCAATCAGCTAATTGCTCGGAAATCTTCTCTGAAATTAGACGATGATAAATATGCCCGGAAAACCTGAAGGTGAGTCGGCAAGAATCACCTTTTCGTTGATGATGATAGTGATTACATTTGTATGGAACACCGAGATGGAGAAAAAACAGGGCGTCATCCGAGTGGGAAATGAATTGAAGATTCTTCGTGCGTTAATGCCACGTAAACTCCACTAAGCTGCACAACCTGCCGAGCAGTTTCGCCACTTCACTACACCCAGAGAGACACCCACGTATTTCACATATGAGACGACCGTCATGGCATTTTAATTCGTCATGCAAAGTCAATTGTTTACCCGCGTCTATCGAAACGCGAATGCCGACAATAAATCGAAAATAAAATCCATTTTTTCCGTCTCTTACTACAGGATAAACAAGCTTCTTGGGGGTATGTCATGAAGTTTCTCGTGAATAGTTTAACAAGTGGCATCCCTAGTTCCACCCGAGTGGGTCTTATTTGGGAGTCGAACCGGGGATACTTCTCATCAACAGAGCGAGGATGCTGACCATCACTACACAATCGAAAACCGACATCTCGTAAACGCTGCTCGGAAGACGATAAGCGATCAAAGAACAAAGGCGTCCTTACATTTTTTAGTGCCGCAATTCCGAAGAGCCCAGTGGTTATTGCAACCCGTCCCGGTTTTGTAAAAAGGATGCCCGCGTTATTCCAGTCAGAAGTCTGCGCTCCAATCTATGACTTATTTTTTTCAATAGAAGGGCCGGGTTCTACAATCATCGACGCGATGTGCACACAATCAATTGTGGTGTCTAACTAAATCTGCAGTTTTTGTTGGCAGCGTCAGTGTGTTCTGATAGGCCTCTCGGTGATTTGGCACAATGAAAAATATTACCCCCTACTAACTGTGCGCTCTGCAACTTCTTTTCTAGTTCGAAAATCAATACGAATACAAGTAGTTTTACATCACTGGAGAATATCGGGCTGGAGCTTTTGTTTTGGAGTCTGCTGCGTATTGTCCCGTGAAAATGTGTTCAAGGCTGCAACATGAAGTCCGTCTGAAGATGTATTCTTTCTGAAAGATAAACAATATCCATCATTTATGTCAAGGCCCAAATCCTCCCTGCATCGCTACTACGGCGTTGATTGTCAGAAATAAGTAAATTTTACTAAATTGTGGGAGAATCGAAAGGGGTCCATTCGTCTTGATGACTTGTTTACAATTTATTAATTTAAAATTTATCGCCGGAAACTCTACGATCTCTTCAGTAAAATAAAATTTAGTCAACTTTACATGTGGATATATTCCAAATTTTCCCAATTTCCTCGAAGTGTTCTGGGTATCCCAATAATAGTTACGCCTTTCCAAGGTTGCGCACCACAACTCGAAAATATCAGCAATGCTTTTAAATGTGCCGCTAATTCGCACAATCAAATCAGCTGCACCAGAGAATATTTTTTTCGACGTTAGAGCGCCAATCAAATTCAGGCAAAGCGTATAAATAACCGTCTTTTTCTCGGATCGACACTTTTTTTAGATTTGACGATCCTGAACAACAGGATAATCGCATTCCTGCTTTGTAAGTGGTGTATATTATGCGAAACAAATAATACCGAATCGTTAATTTAGGCTTCGGGACAGTACGGAGCAGAGAAATGTAAGTTTTTAAACATTTTCTTCTCAATCTTCCTGCTTTCAGCACCGAGATGTTCTGTGATTATCAACTAATGCATCGTACTGCAGACGCGGCAACGTTCGACATCATGAATTTCCAAACAGTTCTGCCTAGCGAAATATCTTATACAAACACTAAGGATACACACCTTTGGCTCGAAAGTGCCGGTAAGATTCGCCATTCAGTAAATGGGCTTTAAAATTCACTACACCAAAATCTCAATGCTTTTATATGTTTTAGATGAAACGTTCTTAGATTTTGGAGGAAAATTGCCCACGGGCACAAAAACCCCTGCTATGTTCGAATTCACGGAACGTTATGATAATAGTACAAAAGCGTACACTATTGTAACGACTGCTGGTAAAACAAAAGCAGGTTTGTCCAAGTGACGTGTTATGCTGTAAGAAATCGACATTACGCTTACGTTGTTGCATGAATTCGTATTTTAAAGAGATTGTCAGCCACTTCCGGAAAAACCTGTACTACTCCAATATCAGTTGTAATGAAATCAGGTGAGATGATAGACAACGTGGTGGTTGTGCTTCCATTTGGTATTTGGAAACAGTTCGGGGTATGCCAAGCGCAGCATACACACTCGCAATACATTGTTTGTAGTTAGTTTACCGTGAATTGGATGCCAACGATCCCCCCGAAGAAATTACAGGTGTATTTGCAACCGGGAAATGCGACAACACGACACATATTTGCCTGACAAACAGAGGTGCGTTTTTTTATCTTAGTTGGGCTTTACAGAAGTCAGGCTTATTCATGTGACGTTGTTTAGGTTTGAAAAATTATCCATTACCGGGTTATTGAAGACATTGCCAGCGACTGTTAGCGAGAAACTCTTTTACGAACAGTATTGGGCGTTCACCTTCAAGTCAGCATCAGGCACCTTATCAATGAAAGTGCCAGTTCTGCTTTCCATCGTCGTGGCCTTATTGTTTGGCTCGCTTGTCGCCCTTTAAGACGAATTTCCACACTTCGTCTTGTAAACACCGAAGATATTTCCTTTTTGAGATCCCGAAATCAACATTTCTTCTCTTTCAACATCTTGGGGGCATTTCGCTTGGGAATTTGTGGGGTGATAGACGTTTTGGGTGACCTCGGTATCTGAGGAAGCAGCAGTGGCGTAACCTAAAATAGGCATTCTTTAAATTGCATTTTCCATTTGGAAAATATAAATTGGTTTAGGCAACCATAAACTACTTCGTCCGATTGGCCTTAGATTCTTCTGGAAATCTCGAGCTTCCATTTCCTCGCCACTGAACGCCGTCCAGCAATATCGCTCTCCTCAAACAGCCACAGATAATTGTAGATCTTCCGCCATTTTCGAAACTTGTTGTGCCTTTCTGGTTACCCAGCGGGTAAACACGAACGCAATCGATCCAAAGTTGATACGTTTTAAGTTTTCTGAATAGTATAATTAGCATTATTAAATAAATCGGACCCGTTTGTTTTTTTAACACGTCTATTTTCGTGGACCCAATATAATAACCATGGCAACTTTCTGTTGAATCTCGCTATGGCTGCTTAGATCTTTGTGTGAGAGATAACCACTGCATCTGTGACGTTTGCGGGTGAGGTGATTTGGCGAGGAAGTCGCATGCGTTGTCTGGTAAGGGTTGGTCAATTGGATTTGCTCCGGCACAAAAGGATAAAGTCTTAAAGTTATTTGCGCGTCTGGATACGCCCTGTTCATCGTTATCTCAATCAGACAAATAAATTTCGCAACCATCATAATCCTTATTTTTATTGTTGTTGTGGAAAAAGATAAAGAAAAAAACTGCTGCGGGCGCGATAGATTTTTAAATTGTCTGTCAACTTAAATAATAAGGATGTATCGATTATGCATAGAAGATGTAGAATAAGTTGCCAAGAATAAACGTTTCGTCTGATCGTCTATCAGAGATACACATTTTGAAGGATTTAAAGAAACCCAAAGATTTGTTTGGTTTTCTATCGCCCTTTACAATCTCGATCCTTGGTTAGATTTGTGGGATCAACGCCCGTCGACAAAGATTGTAGACTCCTATATGATTGGCAGCGCAGGTACCGTCTCAGGTTGAGGGAAGAAATTCTTGCGTCTGAATTGCTTCGTCAAAGACTTTTATTTCTCTTGCTCGCAAACAAGTTTTTTTGTCACGGCCTCCTGCTGCCGAACAATTTCAAGCAGTTTTGCTCGAAACATGGTTCAGAATTGCGTTCTTAAATTCGAGAAATTAAACAGACAAGGCGAACCAAGACAGAGAGACTAAGGCATTTTGCGAAAATGACATTTACAAGATAACACAAAATAACAAGACCAAAACCTTCATCATTAAACCAGGCAGTATAACCAGTATTAAATATGAAAATTGTCTTTTAGTTCCTTCTTCACCTGCTCTGGTTAAACTAAAAATATGGACAAATAAAGAAATAACCGATAAGCGATATGCCGCCGTTCTTGTGGGTATTGAACTGTATAGGCTTCGCATTGGTCGAAGAGATTTAAATTAAGATAAACTTGAATAGTGAGGATGGGAGGGGTCCCTTAAATTACGAGCAATTATTTAAATGGCGTTGAACGATGATTTCTTGAATAGATAGAATAGGCAGACCACTAGAAAACGGGATTATTTTAATAATATTAATAATACAGGCATCTCAACATGTCCATTAGAACAACGCATAGCGACGGGTAGAACCTATACTGTCTTAAAGTATTCAGCCCTCAACATCGAATTAACAGTGATTCGCTTCATTTTATAGAGTGTAATGTCTATAAGTACACTACAATTAACACGCTATAAATAATGCTAATCTTAGATATCGTATGCTCGATATCTTGACGCATTCTAGAACTATCCACGAAGCTACTGATTTAAATGCTACTTTTGCAATGCCAGTAGAGAATATATACATATATATTGATGGGAGTGATATATATTTATATGAATAACCGTTTCTTAGAGGTTCTTAAATCAAATTCCACAAGTTGAGTCAAGATCAACCATAAATCGAGAGCACCTCTTCCCATTCAGACATATCCAGAATATCTGAACACTTCGATTGCATAAATCTGACTGTATGCCAAAGTAGATTTGGGATTTTAAAAACCAGACAGCATTTTAAGACTATCCGCATATCTAACAGTCTCTGATGGCATTTCCTTCTTTTTGCACGACCTGTCAAAGACAATTCGACCCAACTTTCATACACGACTACTCACGCAAGAATAAAGTAGGGCCAAAACACGGCGGTCAAAATACACTTGTGGCGTAGTGAATCTTGAAGTATATTTTTACAAAATAACAGTTTGATCTATTCTGGGTATATTTTGTGTGATTTCTCCCACTGCAATATTGCAAATCCGCTGTGAATATGTGCAAGCAAACATATTTCTGGGAATTCGACGTTTAGTTTATTTTTACGTGTATAGGACTGGATCTCAACAAACTTTCCTCTGGTTCTCCTCCTACTCTTCGAGGTGGCGGTAAAATATTGAAGGTCAACAGTTGCATAAGCTCATATTTCATAGCAGTAAATGAATTATCTACGCGTATCACGTTATAGCTGATGGATCCTGAAATGCGACTTGAAAAATATTTCCCGCATTTCATTGTGTAAATAGGAGTCTGGAATTTTCAGTTGCAACTTGTTGACCGTTAGATAATTTTGTGATGTAATCGAAATGGAAATGTTCGTTTGTACTAATTTGCCGATCGATATCTGGAGCTTGATATTGGCCTTGAAAAAGGGGGTTCAGCTGAGTAACACTTCACTGAAGCACAGCGATCGTTTACCGAACTTCGCAACTGTAACTCGTGCATGCATATCAAACACTCTCCAAGACCATCGGAAATTTCTATTCTTGTCGAAAGGATGCTTTAGAAACGAATAACCTCCCTCATTTCTGATACCTTTTATCTCAGGTTCCAGATCTTTCGTAAGCAGCCGAAAGGATATTGCAAAAAATCGAATTGTTAATCTAAGGGTCCTGACGATCATCTGAAACCGGGCGTAATCCGCGTGGGAAATGATTTGAAGATTCTTCGTGCGTTTATGCCACAAATCGATGGTGGCTCCAAGCCGCGGCCGATTAAATTTGTCACAGCAAGATTTCACCTTTTATCGCTGAAATTGTTAATACTCGTTTGTTCATGATCCCTTACTTTTCAACTGTCACTCGTTTAACCGTCGATCCCCGCGTAACTCTTTTTGTTGTTGCAAGGAAGACGCATTAGGGGCCTCCAATTACCTTTGATCGCACGTTGGACAAAATATTAAAGCTACTCAAATTCATCGTGCGGGGTTCTACACGGACACTCCGCACTTTAAGGCTCTCGGAAAATAGAATTCATTATTATTTTCCGAAATGCAGATGTTTTTTTCGCAATTGAATCTTTTATCTGTACCCCGATATTGACCGCAAATCAGCGAACCTGAAGGGACATGTCGGTATGGTGATGTCACACGGCGAACGTTCATTTGATGTCTTCTTACTAAAAGATGTGGGTATGGTAATCAAATTACCTTCTAGAAGCACATTTTCGTATGGAGAATATTTTAGGGAATTCAGGTTACCTCGCCGAATGCAAAAACAGGTCCCCCCATCAAGGTACCTTCATTAAAAGACGTATATATGTTTGAACAGCAACCAGCGGTAATGTCCCATTTCTCAATTACAAACAAAAATACGTTTATCTGCCATCTTTTGGCGGACGGTTCTTCAGAAGGGGCAACAGGTGACGTCGTCAAATTTGATTACGATTTGAAACAAGAAATTACGGTAACCATTTTTGCCTGACAATGCTTCGCCAATTTGTAATTTTTTGCATCGAAATCAAAATTTCGTTTTTTTCTCTTGACCAGACAATTTTGCCAGAATGCTCTGAACCCGCTGACAATAAACTCTGTGGCACAAAAAGACTCGTAGGTTTCGAATTTAATCGACAGGCCATTTTGGTTTCAAACCAATTTCAACAAAATAAAATATTTTATTTTGGACAACAAGGAGCGATCGCGTTGGCAGGAAAAGCGGACCTAACAGACCCTACTAAAAAAACCCGTCCTGTTCGAATCGCCTTTGACGGTGGATCGAAAGTGTACACGAAGGTGGAGTTTGAAGGAAGCAGAGAAAGCACAGTTGGTGTGAAAGCAGGTACGTTCTACCGACCTGGTGCTCTGCGTGTAACTAAATGTGCGCAAGCGCATTTACTTCTGTTCGTATTGCAGCAAACGACTGCTCCAAGCAATTGTGCACGAATCCACCGTCGGTTAAAATGAACGCGAATGGTGATATTGCCCTCGTGGATTTTGTGTTTCCAACGAGTTTCAATACTGCAGACGAGGTATGCCAGGGAGTTGACTGTATGTCATTTTTTACTCAAACGCATGCACGCACACTAAGAATCTTTTTAAATATGTAGATAACCCCAGTTGCCTATTCAGGCCTGGATCCAGTTGATGGCAAAATAATTCCTAATGCGTTCGGAGGGGGAGCCTGCAGCCCTCAACCACAAGTTTTCATAAGAACCAACGGTAAGTTTTGATTAAGATGTTTCGCAATCCGGATGGTTTCCAGGTTACCGAATGTCATGTTTTCGTTTTTCAGCTCGCACGACGGTTTCCCTTAGCGGCACATTGGAAACACTTTCCGAGACGGTTACAGTTACTTTGACTGGTGATAAGAATCTATTTACATTCAACTTCACCTCCAAACCCGCAGACGCGACCACCTCCGGTGCCTCGTCGATTAAACTGCCCTTGGGGCTTTCTCTCGTCGTCCTGATTAGCTCGCTTGTCGTCATTTAAGAAGAAGGTGTCGAAGAAGCCGTCCTTTTATCCACATGGTCGTTTGACCTTTTAGTGACCCTTCAATAAACCTTTCTTCTCGTAAACTGTCTTCAGGGGATTTCTTTGTGGGGCGCGTGCGAGTTTGGCCTTAATCTCGATTTTTGGAACGACACACGTGGGTGCTGATTACAAAACCCCTATATCGGCACTGCCTCTCTGCCTAGTTAGTCAGTTTAGTAAAGTGCACGTCGATTGCCAGGACTTTGGTGCTGGGGATTGTGAAATCAGATTGGCCGACTAACCAAGGAAGAGGGCAGTTGCTTTCGTCGAAACCCCATTCTGACATTCTTGAAACCTTCACTAATATCTGCAAATATAAGAGGAAATATTTTTTGCCCTAATATGCAGAATTTGTTTCTCTGAATGCTTAATAAATTTCTTAGGATGGAAAGCAGCGCTCACAATCGCAGCTTGGGCCCCCGACTCAAACAGCCCGACTCAACATTCAAGCGTTGCCATGCTTATTCATTGAGTCTAAAACGTGTTGGGAATGTTGATAGCGTTTGTCTTGAAACCGGTTACATTTTCTAGACCACATTTTTGGCGGACTGTGTTGAATGCACCGGGATCTTGCTGTAGGAAGCTACCACCATACTGCTGGAGAAAAAACTTCAACAATGTGTGCTCTTCAATTCCAGATACACTCTACTTGCCAACACTTACAGCAACGCAGATTGGCCACTTTAATAGTCCCAAATAGGTGGGCACACAATTTATTGGTTTTGTTAAGCACATCCTCGTTTATTGATGCTTTTGCTAGCCATCTTTTCGAGGATTCTGGATTTTCAGTAGCTCCTTGTTGGCCGATGATTAATTTTGTAACGATACCACAATTAAACCCGTTTTTCACTTAATTTGCAAATTGATAACTTGTCCTTCAATTCCACTAGACCGCATCTCGCCACGCAGCTAATATGAACTGCTCCACTGCAACTCAGGACCGATACTTTTGAAACAAACCAACAAACTCTTTTTCTTGTGATAACTATTTTCTCCGCTTACACGTTTTCATACAAACTTTTTTTCTCTTTCGGTTTGCAGTGTTACAAGTTATTTAAAACACCCTCGTTTATTAATGCTTTTGCTAACCGGCCTTGATGGAAGTGTGCATTTAGAGTTGCTCACTTGTTGGCCGTCTCCAGTTTTGACAGTAATGAAATAACAATTTAAAATTGCCAGAAATGCTCCACAAAAGGACATATGATGCGCAGCATTCCTAAACAAGTCTCCTTCAACGCTGATCGGCCATTGGGCTAGAGATGCCAACGATCTTGCGTAAAAGTTGGCGGTCTTTTATGAGACGATCGAACGTTTGCGCCAATCTTGCAATCGAAGTTTTCAAATGACAATTTTGGTTATGGAATGCTTGGCAACACCTGTTAATAATATATGGATTGGATTTGTTGTTTATTCGTTCAAATTGTCGATTTTTTATTGTAATGAAAGTACAAAA
>JAPUBX010002108.1:0-72016 GCA_028672205.1 Proteocephalus fallax | reverse complement strand
GGGCATGATTTTTAAGGTTAAGGAGAAGGAGAAGGAGAGAAAGACGAAATTGGAAATAAATTGAAGGATGAGAGTGATAAAGATAAAGTTGAGGAGGAGAAGTAGGGGGAAAAAAATCAATGCTCTCATTATAAACAAAACATCCAGAGGTTTTATTTGTTGACTGAATCAATCGTGGTGCGAACATTGAACAATGTTGGTGAAATTAGTATTTTACTTTGTCGACAGCTATGAAGCAGGTCGATTCTCTACAAAAACATACAGGAGTGGCTGCATATCAATTTGTACGCCTTCTGTTTTCCAAGATGAAGAAAGCATCGTTTGTTTATTCACCTTCAAACCGAATACGGAATTTAATACATTGAACAATCAACCAACCAAAACAGACAAATTCATTCAACTAGTTTTGCGACCGAAGTAGCACTTACCATTTACTTATGCCAATTTGAAATGCATAGTTCGCAAGTTAAGTTGAACAACGTAGAACCTTTCACTGGATCGAAAAGGCGACAAAATCGGCATTTGTGAAAAATCTTTATCTTTAGACCACACTAATTTTTATTTAAATGAGATTATCGAATTCGCGGAAATTAGAGATTATTCCGTTCAACTATTGGCTCACCTCGATCTTGGGGTAACAGTGGCGTCCGCTGTTTCTGAGTGCGTTGAGGTCGTCGTAGGTGACCAATGGTGTTGCAGTCGGCACAGTTTGTTCAGCAGCCATGATAAGTTGTTTAGTCGTTGAATTTTTGAGACTACAAAATTGGATGCATTTAATAGCTTTTTGGGGGGTTGTGAGTCGTGCATGCGCAATGCGTAGGTGTGCGCGTACACTTCTCTGCAACCAATCAGCTGCGTGAATGGCTGCGTTGTTCGCTGTTGCGAAGTTGATTAAATCAGTTAACGTATGAGTCAGGCAGACCAATAAGTGTTTTATTGGGTTAACCAGCAATACAGAAACATTGTCTTATATTTAATAGGATGATGGGAGTTTTCGGTTTTAATCTGAGTCCCAGTTTGTAACACTTAAGAAGACATTATCTGTCTGCTTAGAAACAGTTAAATTTACTCAGTTCTTCAAAAGTCCTTCCTGCTTTACATGAAAAGCTGTAAATTAAAAAAAATAAAAATGAGCCTTTCAAATTTTTCACGGGGAATTCGGATTTAATTGGTTTTTTCGACAAGGTCCACTTGGCACAGCCAAGCTCAATTTAAGTATATTTTTTTTAATTTTCAGGTTAACGAAAAGTTGAAATACAAAAAAAAAAATTTTGTCATCCTAGTAACCGAAATGTATATTTCAGATTCTGAACCCCGTAATAATTGCACGAATAACGTGGCGATAATTCATGCAATGTTTTCTTTCTCTTCATTTCGATTGCATTGACGCCGAAACGGTAAAGTTATTTCGTTTTTCACTTTGAAAAACTGACCAAGGTTATAAAATTAGCGGAATGGTTCTGTTTTATAATTAATTTGTAGAAATGCAGCTTAAGATATGTTCAGTTGGTTAGATCAGATTGTACTAAAACAAATGCGTATCCAAATTACCATCGTGGCCGAATTGATTGAATAGACGCATATGTTAAATCTTAAGCAGTAGAAGGCTACCACACTTCAATTCTACCATTCAACTAATTACGGTACACGGAATCCATTTACTGTCGACAATGTCCTCAAATTCGTTAAATATAACGCAAAGAAAGGAGACAACCACCCCAATTTTTCATTTCTAAAGTCGCCATGAGGTCAACAAAATATCTAACAGTAAGGTGTACGATGCAGAGCCATTTGGCTACGAAAAGAACAATGACGCCCTTTTTCATAAACACAATGATCGACGATTAACCCTTCGGTGACACCAACTATCTTTTGAATGATAATTCGATATGTGTTTAAAAGAAAAAGAACGAATTAAGATCCTTTAAACACAGAAAAAGACCCGTTCATGCAGAATTATATATATCTCTGCTTCGATTGCAAAGCAATTTACGTAGCCGGAACACTTTGAAATTTCGACGCTTGTATCTAATTTTAATGACTTACAAAATTACTCTTTACTCGTTTAAGCAAATCGGGACACTAACAAGCCAATTCTCTTTGTTTGAATGCTTTACATAAGCAGTCGCGATGACAAAAGCCCACCCCACTCAACAGAGAAAAACTGACGAAGAGTTGCGTGAATTTGGGAACACGATGCTTAAGAAAAAAGGCCGCTTGGCAAGTACACCCATCCTGTTTGTGTATGAGGTCGAACACGGTCGACGATTCGTCGTGGTCTGCTCATCGGAGTTTGTAGCAGTTCGGACTCTTCATGAAGTCGCGCGAAAACGGCGTCCTGCAAGGGTAACTCCTCGGTTTTCCTATCAGCTACCGTTTCCCTAACCGTCGTGTCGGTAGAGTCTGTCTCTCCATTGGCAAGCCATAGTCTTTTACATATCTGGGCTTTCCGGGGAACGTCGCGAATCAAGGTTTTATCTTTCATTCGATCAAATTAACATCGCATTCGGAAAGTTTTGTGAACATATCATAGTGATCATTTTAATTATTTATTTAATAGACTATGGCAGTTAAAGTAGAATGTTTACACATTTTTGCAATATCTGTTGTTTTAGTTCCTTCTTCGAAGAAGAAACTACTTGAATATTAACCAATTAACAATTCCATTTGTGTGCGTTTTAGGCATTTAGCATTATGACTAGTATCCCTTGCAACCTACATGTCTTATGGAGGAATGAAATATCAAATTGTGAGTTTTTTCTTTATTCGTTTTTGGTTCTCTTGAGTTTTCCATTTGTTCCTGTTCATCACGCGAACACGTTCTATTCATTTAAGAATCCTTGCCTACTGAAGAATCCCAACATCGAATTTGAGGCTTTATAATGATACATAGTAGGCAACCAGAGATTACGCTTCCGTTTCACTGCTGTGGAATTCGCTGCTGTTTGTAGAATCATTAGGCGCGTTCCTGTCGCATAAAATCGTCAATCAGTGGAGAAGGTGAGGCACCGAGTAAGATTAATATGCCAGATACATTTTTAATTGGTGCATAGCATAAATAATGTTTAGCTCTCTATTATTTTATAGGTATAAAAGGCATCAAACCGACGACATTTAAGCGTCACGTTTGCGAATGACCAGGCTCTGTTTTGGAACTGTTGACGAGCAACCAAATCGGCAAGCAATGGAGACATTGTTTTGAATGTGTAAAAAAACAATAAATTTTATTGTTACAAAGGAAACTGTATTTCATGGATAATTTCGACATCGTAAGAGTGCAGTGGCGCTCCAATTCTACCAGCCAATGTGATTATACCGCAGAACTCGGCGATTCCGTGATAGAAGCCGCTATTTTGCATCCACCATAATTCGATGGCCTGAACCGAGACTCTCAACAGACTAAAATTGTTTATTGCACCGTCGCCATGCTTTCTGTGTGTAACGGGTATTCACTGAGGCCTTGTGTTTAATGAGTACATGTCCGTTCGCTTGTCCTTTCCAGAACTAGTTGCATACGCGCTAGCGTTCCTCATTACACAATTTCGTAAGTAGCAAACGAGCGTCCAGGAATTGGAAGGTCAGCTGGTACCATTGCTCGCATTTTATGGTGCGTGCAATTGCCACGTAGGAAGTGCACTTTTGTCCGTTCATTCTAAAGCAATGACGGAGTCAACTTTTTGTACTCCATGACCTCGAGACAGCAATTGCGCAGATGATTGCATTCTAGTGTGCATAGCCTGATCTTTCACCGTGTTAGCATAGTTAAGGAATCCTTCCACAATCCTCATTTGTTGATGAGAAGTGAACCCAAGAGAGGAGACGTATCTAGGGAATGAATTCGGATGATATTTGCGGTAGCTAAACGGCCAGGATCGGCGTTTACAAGTATGCCACTAGCCACCTATTAGTGAAAGGAGGCTGTGCTTTATCCAAAAAAAGGCCAACCTTGATTTGAACGCTACAGTGTATTCTGAAGGCTGTTATTGGGACAAATCAGCAATGACTGAAGTGCGAAAGGCTGTCGTTCTAGTAAGTATTGGACGATATTGCCTGTGAATTGGTCGAAGCGATTTTAATTTAGACAAGCTAGAATAGTGGGGATGGTAGGGGTCAGTTAATTTACGTGCTGAGATTTGTGAAAAACGAAGGAAGTTGCGTAAAATTATAATTTCATGGGTGGAGATAAGAGGAAAGGAGCTTGAAAACGGGATTATTTTAAACCTTCCGCGGATAGTTAAACTCGGAGACAGACGGTTACTCATCGGTTCGACCCCCACTTCAATAGCTCCGTACCCTTGTTTCTCTAAAAACCTACAATATTTCTAGGTTTTTACAATTGCAGCTTCTAATCCTGAATTCATCTATTTATATAATAATAATTCACAAAAAAGGTCACATTTTGAGAAATAATAATCAAAATATGTTTATTATTAAAATGATATAAGGGCTTGGAGGTTTCACGTGGACGTCATCGGAACAGCACATTTAAGACTGATTTTTGATCCTACCAGAGTTACTCCGGCACCCCCAGCACCACACACAAAACGAAAATCGTCAATAATCACCCACAAACACCACTCCTAATTGGTTGCCGAGATTTGGTCCTCGATAAAAGAATGTCGACGCTGTAGCTGCTGCTGGCCCCGATTGAACAAATGAAAAAGGTCCGCGAGCGGTTTGAATTGACCGGAGTGGCCAATTGGCGATGCTGATTTCATCCGACTCCCTCTTCCCTCGACGTTACTCAGACTTTCCTGCTCCCCACAAGCGTCCGACAGCGACATCTTCTTATTGTCCGCCGTGAGACTTGATCTCTTCGACAAGGTTTTCTTCAGGGAGTGGAAAAGCCGTCCCCTCCACGATCGCTTCGGGTGGAGGAGTTTTTCAACGTCGTCATTGTCACCGGGAATACTTGCTTCGGTGGGCAATTCGGGCTTGTCCAAGTCTTGTTCGGGCAGGAGAATCTGGCAGTCGCCGGTGAGTTCGCAGTCGGCGAATCGACGAACGAGGCCCGGCGGGTTCGCCAGAAGGGGCGTCTGCTTTCGCGACGCCTTCACGGTGTCTGACGTCCGTGCTCTGGCCACAGAATCGAGGTCACACGCCGAAATTGAATTGGCGGTCAGTATGTGAACGACTAGATTGGCCGCGGCCTTGGCATCGATGTCACCGAACTTGGAGATTTCGAAGCCCTCCTCCTCGACGTCTCTTGGCGCCGAAATTGAGATGATCTGTGAACAGGGATCCATAGTCGTTGCCGCTGAAGAGGACGATTCCGCGGCTTCTGAATGTTGGGATTCCTCACCAAAAAGAACCTTCTCTTCGACACCTGTTGCTGCCATGGTTTTTATTCGACGTCACCCGGACTGGTCCCTAAAAACCTAACCCTTTACCAAAAAGACTCGCACGTGAATAGTGGTCACGCGAAAATCGATAAACTCCGCGACCGTGACCTTGAACGTTGGCGCACGTTTACCGCCCAGATCTCCTGTTAGAGGATAAACCGGCTTTGACGAGGTTGCCAGAATATTCTCCACAGTCCCCCCACCCAAACCATCCATTGCGCCTTCAACCACTACCCATCAACCATGTCATTAGCCAACCTCCATACTGAACAATCTCTACCTAGCAAGTATAAACGCAATAGGAGCCGCGGGACGGTTGTGGCAGCTAGAAGATTAGTGATTGGAAGGAATCCGGGAAGCTGTCATTGGACTGGCTAATTGCCCATCAGAAGTCTTCTGATTGGCCGGTTGGGGCATCCACCGTGTAAGGAGCATTCCGACACACAGGAACTACCTACCTAGCAAGTATGCGCGCAATAGGAGCCACGGAACGGTTGTAGTGGAAAGAAGATTAGTGATTGGAAGGAATCTGGACAGCTGTCATTGTAGTGGTTTATTGCCCATCAGAAGTCTTCTGATTGGCCAGTTTGGGCATCCACCGTGTAAGGAGCATTCCGACACACCGGAACTACCTACACAGCAAGTATCAGCCCAATGGGAGCTTCGGGGCAATTGAAATGGAAGGAAGAGCTGTGATTGGTAGGAGGTCGAGCAGTTTTATTTGTCCATCTCTCTTCTCGACATCGTACCTTCTCCCACGAAAGCTAGGCATTACAAGGGGCCGACGGTTCATAACCGTTTCCTTGTGCATCTTACCCCAAGCTGGAGTCGGCCATAACGATGGTCATTCGCCGGAAGGCATGTAGGTAGACAACAACAGCAACACCACGCTACGAGTCTTTCGGTTTCGACCAAGGTGACGCAAGCGGATAACGATGAGGCCAGCAGTTGACCTTCGGCGCTTTCGTCTCGCCTCGTCATTGGTTGTCCAACGGCAAACCCATTTTAGACACAACACTACAAATCTGCCACAATTAAATCCCGCACCAGACGCACAGTTGAAGATGACTAGTAAACATAAATGTTTGTATATATATATATATATAGATAAATGTATATAGTCACTATTCAGCGGGACTTGTATACAGGATAGTTTCGAATAAAAAGCATTTTTTTATAAAAGCGAAGCCGAGGCGAAGAAGAAGAAGAAGTGGAAGACCGGTGGGGGAGAAGCAGCGTGAAAGAGGGAGAAGAAGAACCTCACTCGAGGGGTTGGGGCGTCTTTGCGACTTCCTCGGCACCTGGCTTCTTCTCGTCGAATTCAGCTGAAACGCAAAAGAATCCATCAAAAATCAGTCTTCCTGTTTTTCCAACGCTCAACGTCCTCCTTAACGGTGATAATCCATCCATCCATCCACATCTCTAGTTGTCCACGGACTCTAGTCGGCGCAGAACACGACCAAACCACTGTGGCTCAAGGGGCAAACTCCAGCAGCGCACTTTCTGGTAGGTCATACGATCTTCGGGGTGGGGGTCCCCAAGTTTCGATCGAGGGGGAGGGAGGGTCGTCTAGCAGTTGCAAAATCGATTGCGCCTGCGATGTGACAACAGGTGTCCTCGCAGTTGTTAAAAAGAGCCCGGTCGATGTCCTCCTCCGTTCCGGAAGCGGACGATTCTGGGCGAGTTTGGGTCCATCAAGAGGTTTTCTTCGTCGTTGGTGTGGCTCCCTGCTCCTGCCAGAGGATGAGCGAACCGGCAGCTGCAGGGATGTCGCGAATCTTAAGTTTCCAGTGAGGCACCCCGAAAATCTTCTGCAGATCCAAGCGCTCTACGTCCGTATTGACGGAGCTGATCAACGCTTTGAGATGTCCGGCGGTCCGGCAGCACCTGGGGTTAATGAGATCTGTCGCTGGGCGGCGCAGAACGTGTGCGAACGACTGGAGCCGACGAGGACGTTATTCGAGGGTTGACATCGACGAGAGCTGGCCACGCCAAGTCCGATTTCAGGATTCGCTGCAGACACCAGTAAGGGTAGAAAGGCCCGCCTGTATGCGGTGTTGGTACACCTCAGTTGTCTCCGATCGCAGCCTAAATCCGTTTCACGTACCCTTGGGCTCCGGCGGTTGCTGCGCAGGGGCGGCTTCCACCACAACCTCCACTTCCTCCCGCGCATCTGCCTTCCCCGCTCGGAGGGCCCGACAGAGGCCACCCAGCTGCTCTACCTGCTTCTGGAGACCGCAGGATTTGGTCTTCTCCGTCGCGCACTGTTCCAACACCTCGAGGAGGGATTTCTGGCTCTGTTCCCATCGACTGCGCCACTCCAGTGCAGCCGACTCTGCTGTGCGAACGTGCTTCGTCATCTGGGCAGTGGGGGTAGGGGAGGGAGGAGAAAGCATGCGGCATTATTGGTCCAAAATAAATCCAAATTTGGCGGCAATCCAAATATAGGATAAGCCGGCTGCATCATGGTTTGCCACCGAGCGGCCCTGAGACTAACAGAGCAATGATGCTAACCACTACACTGCCGGGACTCTGGAGATCATGGTGGCGCCTGACCTGGTTGCTTAGTTCCTGATTTTTGAGGGACCGGCGGTTGTATAGCTGCAAATGGATGGCGATGAAGGTCCAGAACTGTTTGCATCCACTTGCTGGCTGGAGACGAGGTAGCCGCCCCGCCTCCGACATCAGGATAAACGGTTCGCCATGACGATACTCGAGACAAATTTTAAAGGTGCCAGCGTCCCCAGTACCTGGGGGGAGTCGAACCCGGGTCCCTCAGGAACAGAGCGAGCAGGCTGACCACCACACCCGGCCGATACAACCACCCTCCCCACTAGATCACCGGTAAATGACAACCTTGAATATGATTTAGACATTTCGCAAAACCACTTCGCCCCAAACGAAAGAGAATGCCAAGTGGTTGGTGTGTTTTGGGCGGGGAAAAAAAGACCCCCAGACGCAGCATCGTGATTCATCGATTATGGCGGAGGTACTGCACGGGGATGTTTGCACAGACGCGCGTGCGATGTCCTGGTGGTAAAGCGGTTCACATCGCCACCCGACTGACCCTTTGATCGACTCGCAAATGAGGCCAGCGAAAATAAGTGGCGGGCACACGTAATCCGTCCAATTGGAGGTGGAAACCGGCTGTTGCTGCTTTATTTATCCGGAATTCAACAATCCCGAGTTAGTGGGGTTTGGGATTATGCAGTGGCCACTAAAAATATTCCAATAAGTCTTCATTTCGCAAAGGAGAGCAGCACTAAAAAACACGAGAGGGGGTGTAGAGGAGGAGGGATTAGAACACCTTCCAGTAAAGTGAATCCCAACAAAGTGAGCAAGTTAGCTAACGACTTCGGTCTCGTGAATAAAGGCGTCGGAAATGTGGTGGTAATCAAACTAAAGAACAAAGTCTTACTTTCTCCATCTCCTTCTTGGTAATTTCGATGAGATCATTGCTCTTGGACATCGTTTTGTTGAAAGATTGGTACTTGGTCTTGTAGAATTCAATCTAACCAGAAAGGCAAAATGGTCGATCTTTAGGTTTTATGTAGATTGTCTGTGATCGTTTTGGGTTAGAATTACTAAAAGAAGGCACTCGGTGTCTTTGTAAATGCCTAGCACTGTCTCTCCTACACCGAAAAGGTACTAGGGATGCTGGGTTGGTATTTAATTGAAATAAAAAAGAACACACTTGCTCCTTGAGTTTCTCCTCGACCATTTTATGAGCATCAAAGCGCTGTTTCAACAATTCACACTGCTGCTTGGCCGCGGCAGCCTCTCTCTTCTCCTTCACCAGGTCCTGATCGTGCTGCACTCGAGCCTGGGTCAACCGAGCCTCTGCAAGTTTGGTTTCTAGTTCATGTGTCTTGATCACCTAAAGGACAAGAAAAGGGCCGCCTGGTCAGCCTATAAACAATCAGGCAGCGGTGGAGTGTAGTCTTCGCTTACCATATTTAGGAAGACTGGCAGCAGTGCATTGTATTTCAAAAACGATCAACATAATACTTACTTTTTTCACATAATCTTCCCGTTTTTCGTGTTCGGTGATGAATTTTTGCAACTTCTCTGCAAGCATTTGATTCTCCGAACGCAGTGAATTGTTTTTTTCAAGATAATCATTGAGCTGAGTTTGGATATCAGTGATTCCATTCTGAAAGCGATCGGCCACTTCTCTGCGTTTTTCATCCTCCGACTGGGCCATAGCTAAACTTTGATCCTACATCACGAATGGTAGACAGGCTGATTGATGGGCAAAATCACAAGTGCTATTGTCACTGAACCTACTCTAATTTGATGGTTCTGTTTCTGGAGCTCGCGGCACAGTTGCTCAAGTTTCTCCTTTTGTAGAGTAACCTTGTTAAGGCCGTCGTGAAACTGATCTCGTTCAAGTGTGATCTATCAAACATCAACGATACGTAGATAACCATGGTATTTTCAAATATTACAACAACCCCAGAGAAGTGCATACCATCAGTGCTCGCTTTTCCGCTAGTTTTGCCTTCGTAGCTGCGCTATCCAACTCAACCTGACACATTTGCAATTTTCGGAAAATACAAATAAGTTTATCCTCATCGGTTGCTTCTTCCGGTAGCTCCCGTAATTGAAAACCTGTTAAGCCGTAAAAAAATATCATGGTGCAGGTTACTGATCGATTTCAATTCCCGCTTGCGCTGTTTTTTCGAGAGTCCGAGAAAATTTAATGATTTGGATTCGTCCACATCATTCTCGTTTAAGAGATCCTGGTCCTCTACTTCGGTGGACATAGTTCAGGCAAATATGACACTAAACATACAGGGCAAGGTGCGCCCGTTGGTGTAAAGATCAAACAACCAATCGTATTATATATAAGAAACCAGTACAGAATTTTAAAATTTATTTCACTGTTTCCTTTATTTATTATTCACAAGAGAGAAAATAACGCTTCCCATATAGGATAAATATATCGTTTGCGAAAATAAGAATATTGCAGAATTGTGATTGGAAATTAATGATAACACGGGGGTTGTGGTCATTGACGTGGCGGACTAAATGCGAAGTTTCAACACATTCTTCTCGCTGAGTTTGATTTGTATCATCAAATAGGATATTTTAAGAAACTTTGAACAAACACACTTGTCAATTAGCTGGGTATGCGTTTGATCTTGTTCGAAACATCATGTTCTGATGACGAGAGCAATTTGCCTGAATCTTGAAGGGCCAACGAGCAATTGTTACCATCATGTGTGTTCGGCTATTATTATTTTGTTTTCTACTTTGGCAGGGCTATCTTGTGCCACAAGATTAACCGGATGTATGAACGTCTTGAATCGTGGCCGCCTAGGCACGACGATCGGAACAGATAATGATTATTTTATGTTAACAGCGACACGTCCTCAGACACTCGGCAGTCGCACACACTCCATGCCCGCTTTGATGGCCAGAGTCTACCGGTCCGGTAGCGCCAACCTGTGAATTGCGGAGCCGAAATGCAGCTTTATAGAATCTGCCGTTCCTGCGTTTGTGGTATTTGTTTAATGAAAACGTGATATAGCAGTTATCCGGCACGCCTGGTTTCTGCCAATAAGGTTCCATTAACAATGCCCAATGCGTCGAATTCTAATCCGCGCAAATACGCAGCAACTACGGTTTGTGCCTTTCGCGGATACGTTAAGCAATCGTTCGCCCCATGGTGCTCAAAACTTCGGCAGAATCAGTCTCTAAGTTAATACAACTCAAAAGACATCTTAAATGATGACAGACCGTTGGAGTGCTCGCACTTTCATTTGACCGGCACCCTTCACAAACAAAGTCCAACTACTGATATGCCCTATCCATGTATCTTTTGTTCAACGTAGACATTTGACAGATAGTTGGGCGTGTGGGGACGGGAACGTCAATGTGCCAGAAAAAGGAGCTTGTTAGTAATACAGTGATTATAAACTTGTTACGTAAGCAAGGGGTGCACTTCCCATATACACAATGCCCTTGGGTGCTCGAGTGGGGGAGGGAACAGGAAGAGGGTATCAGGGGTGGGGGGGGGAGATAGGACGAGGGATATCGCCATAATCTCCACCGACAATATCGCCAACGTCATAATCAGTAAGTAGTAGTAGTATCTGTACACAAGCATGCATGATTCTGATGATTTTTTATGAAGATGCTCACGTAGGCACTTTTGGTTCATAGTATTGTGGTCACTTGGGTTGGGGCCGAGGTACACCAGTGGAATTGGGAACGTAGAAACGCGAATATTTTTCCGTTTCGTCAATCGTGCCGTCGCTGCTGGTGTACAGTTCTGTACAGGTTGTAGTTTGGATAAAAGGGGTCGAGGTCAAACAAAAAGGGTTCAGCGAAGGTGAAGGCAGGGGAGGAGGTTATTACTGGGGTTGGCCTGCTGCTGCGGCAAAATCAGGGGGGCACGTGAACGGATTGCTAGTGATGTCTGCGTTTCCTTGACTACCGACACCAGCAAAGCCACTGAGGGGATTCGGGGCGCTGACGCCATAGGCCGGGCCACCGCTGTTGTTATTCTGGGTGAAATGATGGTTATTGTTGCTTCCAGATCGACCACCCCCATAATTGTTGCGGAAGAGGGCCTGGTTGGTGGCGTAGTTGGGGGGGTAAAAGCCTAAAAGGGAATGCATTGTTTCGTCGATGTAGCTCAAAAAGGTCATTTTTTATGGAATAGTTATATAGCATTTCCAACAGAGAAATCTACCTAAGGCTAAATAATCTATACACGTATTGCATGCCGCTATACCGAGTTCTTATAAATGATTAAACCACTGAATTTACTTACCGTATCCACTTGCACCAGAATTCGAATTCCCTTGAGATGAAAAGTAATCATAACATCCATAATAGGGACTGTAGCCGAAAGCATCAAGTCCGGGATATGCACTAGAGTAATCGCCGTAAGGATACGCCGCATATGCTGTATAGTTGGCATCGTAGTAGTTGAGGCCCTTGGCGTCTTTGGATAAAAAAAACGTGATAAGAGTTCAACCGCGAAGGTCAAGCATGAAGTCGAATAATAATACTTTTGTTCTTGCTAGCCTGCTCTTTGGTCACCGCAACCCGAACGTCGCACTAAAAACAAAATTGTTAATAGTGGAATAAAATAGCCAGAGTAACCATTAAAACGTATGCGAAGCAAACTACTCTTACAAACCAGTTACATAACACAAATAAAATACTCCAGTTTATCTAAATGTAAATCTCTTATACCGTTCAATACGGCGGCATATCGCAATCCCGATTTTTAGTTTCACCAGAGCAGGTGAAATAGGAACTAAAAGACAATTTTCACATCTAATACTTGTTATATTGCCTCTTTTTACTGCTGAAACGTTTGGTCCTCGTGACCTCAATAAAGCCACTGCAATTATTATTATTAAAAAATGGACAATGCAAGCAAGTATATATATCAAGCCACTAACATAATTGGGGAATTGAATTAAAATTACTTACTTGACGACCATTGATTTCTTGGCGTTCCTTGGCAATGGCCTTTTTAGCAGCAGCTTCCGTTGCAAAACTGACAAAAACATAGTGTTTTCGCTTCCCTTTTTGCGCATCGAATGGGAGATCAAGGGATTCGACCTAGGTAATTGTTTCATGGAATTCACTGCCTCTTACCGGTCCAAATTGGCTAAAATACTCTTGAATACTTTCTTTGGTAAGCTCGGGGTCAATACCACCCACAAATATTTTCTTCATTACTTCCCTAGAGGGTTTCGCCCTTTTTGGATCAATGCGTTTCCCCTTAAGCTTATGTTCACCAGCAGCCAAGACCTGACACGTTTATGATTAGATAAAAATCACCTTAGCAACCGATTCCTCATTTTCAAAAGTCACAAATCCAAAGCCTCTAGAATTTCCTGTTACACGGTCAACCTTGATTATGCACCGGGACACATTGCCCCATTGGGAAAAATACTGCTTCAAATGACCTAAACAGGTAATGAAAAACAATAATGTACAAACCTTCTGATGTTTCCCAGCTCAACCCTCCAACAAATAACTTTCTATTCAAGAATTAACTCAAAGAAATTTAGACAATACCTTGAGTCGTCATCAGACTCGTCTTGCACAGAGGCGTCACCAGCACAATCAGGGAAATTTTCAAGAGCATCCTTGGATTCCTCTGATGTAATTTGCTCCTCTTTGCAATCAAAATTCTCTGCTTCAGCAATCGTTTGCTCAGATACTTCTTCCAAATCCATCATCCGTGTGGCAGAAGCAAATGGTGGCTGAAAATGTTGCTTTTGGTATAGTAAAACAATGAGTTCCAATTATAAAGCATTCTTTTGTCACGTTTCATGCGTCGTTGTTCACATATTTTCATGATTGATTAAAATACCACAAATACCTTGCCAGTATTCATGTATGTTATAACGACACATATTGTAAAATGTCCCCTAATACACTTGATGATTGAAGTTTGCTAACGGTTTTTGGCAATATTGGGTTGTTTCTGTCAGTGCATATAATATTCACTAACCATTTTTGTGGATAAAACCAAAATACAATTGTTTAAAGTTGTTCGCGTGGGTTTCGGTCGCATGCTAGGCATTTCTTGTCGAAGCGAAAATCGGAGAATGCTAATTATAGCTCATTTCTTTCTTCCCATGCGTAAAGATCATAACTAATTCTGTGATCGCTATACTTTTGGTCAATTCCAAATGAAACATAGTAGCTTGACGAAGGGTTTTAAGGATTTTCGTCATTCTGACAGTTAGCTAAGAAGTTGTGCAGTTGATTCTTCAACTTCAATTCACTTATTCTATCAACAATTTTCGTGTAGATCTTAGCTGCAACGGGAATTTTCCTGTCATCAAACATACTGACCTTTCTTTTTTGATTTCATCTTTTTGACTCGTCTGTTCGAGTGAATGATATCAATCGACTTCGTACCATACTATTTTGGAAACACTTTCCTTTTTTCTGAAAATAGTTGGCCACCAGTAGCGACGAGTAATTGCATTTTCTATCTTTTGTTTTCCTGGATGGCCGAGTTGCTCGTGGACATCAAGGATCACTTGGTTGACTAGGGAGCCGGGGACAACTACGCGTTCGGGTTGGGAGCGATCTTGTTGGAAAATGAGGACATAGTTCTGAATCGACAGGTGGGGCCACTCCGTAAGACGCGGTCGTAGATGATAGCGGTGTCGGGGTCACTGCTCTGGGTTGATGACCATTGGTACCACGTAGGTTCGCTTAAAAACACCGAGCAGACGGCGTCGGGCGTGTCAGGTCTGGGTGAGAGTGCGTCCGCGTTTGCATGTGCTTTGCAGGATCGGTACTAGATTTGAAAATCAAATTGCTGGAGCTCCTCTTAACATCGGGCTACCGTGGGGTCAGGCATAAAAATTGGCAGTAACGGAGAAGGTGCAATACTTACAGGACTGGTTGTGGCCGTAGTGACAGTCTGGGCTTTAAATACGAGGCCTGTAGGGTGTCGTTGGTTGATGTAGGCCCCGACATCGTTCAGCGTCTTGATGACGTTTCACCAGGGTGAGCGCCTCGTCTGTCTGAGGATATCCGCATGTTGGACGTATTCTACCGTCTGCGACGAATTTATAATCATTTATCAGTATTAATTACAGTATTAATCGATTTCATAGATTTGCTTAAATTTGCCTTATTTGTGGCCCTTAGGTGGTCATGGTCATCAATATAAGATGGTAATCCCACTGAATTGATTTTGAACCAACGTTTTCATTTGCTATATATATTTATATGAATAACCGAGAAACTGTTTGGAGTGGGAGAAAGGCGTCGAAAAATGTATACGTTAAGAGTTAGAAATGGGCAACGTTTGTACATCGTTAGTTTCACATTTGGCATCTCTACTGTTCGATTTGGTCGTCCAGCGAGACGCCAGCAGTTCCCACATTACTGGTGAGGACTTTACCACCATGTTAATTGAATCCAGACAGCGCCTTCAAGATAGAGACGCGCATTCCAGACGAAGCATGCAGTAGGATATTCAGAATTTTAATTTTTCGACGTCTGTTATACTTTTATCGCGAAGATTGTTTCGTGATATATGAAAATCCAAAAAAATTCAGATTAAAAAATCAAATTATAGAAATGTTCACCTTTTTTATAAGATCACAGGCATTAAAAAGAAAATCAAATAAGTACACGTGGATCGACTGGATCGATAGCGCGATAATGTTATTTTTAAAATGCTACATCGGTTTAGTTCAATGGTTGAAGTGCTGATTCCTTAACCATAATAAAGCAATTAAATTACAAATAGATTAAATGACAAACCAAACAAAACAGATTGGGTGGAGCACTGGGTAAATGCAACCTTTTTTTATTGAAGTGTTAATTTTTAAACAACGAAATACTGTAAACTAACGACCGCCACAAGTAGGTTTGAGATGACGGATTCTACTAAACAGTGTATTCCCTTCAAATACCCCTGTGATTGACCAACCAACTTGAGCCGCGGATTAAATGGGCAAACGTAATGCCATTATTTTGAAGAGCATTAGCTGCCACATTACAAATTCGGTGCACAAATTTGCCAATACATAGAATCCAATAGCGTGTGCAGTCGCTTATTACTAAAATGAGGACACAGAGAAGGGGAAGGTCAGAAGCTTGTGGAAGATTCGCAGCGAATCCTTGTATAAATTTTCTCTGCAGAATTTACAGGGCAACGTTTTCCCACTGATTGAATTTCCAGCTTCTTGTGATTTTTTTCGGTCTTAGAGCGGTGTACCCGAGAGTGATCGCTGCAGCATGGATACACGGGTGCGAGTTTAGCGTCAGGTGGGACAAAAGACCAGAACGTCAACCAGAAAAACAACAAACCCGACGACCAGAGATGCAAACAATCCAAAGCAGTCTAACTGCGACAGATGTCTAACGTGGATGTCGCCTTCGCGAAACGACATCGCCTTTACTTTTTCGTTCATCGTTTTTGGGTCCTTGGGTGGCCAAACTTTTTAAAGGGCTTTGAATAATTTCACTAATAATCGAATATTATTTGCTTATTTTAATGACACATTTTTTAGTTTAATTTTCTCGTGGGTTATCTAAACAAGCATGCTATCATATACTACTGAAGGCTTATACAGTGTCGTTCTGTCGACTATTGTCAGAGCTTCATGAAAATTGTAATCGAATTGTCCTGATATTATTGAATAATTGCGGATAAAACTTTAGATACTGAAATCGCCGAATTTAGGCAAATCTGTTACACATTCTAATTGCTGTTGTTCTCACACGAATTTATACAAATAATGACACAAATTGGCGCGTGCTCCAAAGTCGCTGCATTGTGTTCTATTCGTTGGTCGTCTTATAATATCGCGAAATGCTTACGGTTCGTTGATTAGGTATCCTTTATGCTATTGTAGATAACTATTCTTCATTCACGCACCCAGAAAGTGCTAGCTACTTTTACGTCTGTTGAACCTTCGTCCAGTATCCGTGTTGTGAAAGAAAAACTTTGCGAGTTCGATAAAAAGTTCAAGTTTGATCGTGTTTCCCTTCGAAAAGAACCAAGTATGAGGAATCTTAGTTTTTATGTTCCACTGTTATGACAGCACCACGGAACTAAAATACCTCACCATTTCAGCTTCAAAAATCCTTCCCAATGACTTTCAACTTTCGGATATTCCTTCTGTTGACAAGGCCGCCGAGGTTACACTTTATTTCAAGGATCTTGGACCGCAGGTCTCGTGGAGCACCACTTTCTACGCCGAGTATGCTGGTCCTCCTCTGGTATACGCGTTTGTTTGGGCACTACACCAACCCGGTCTATTGCCGGGTAACTACGTAACCCCGATAAAGAACCATTTCGGTCTTCGCCTACTCTTTCTAGCCTGCTACGTTGGCCATTTCTTGAAACGTATTCTCGAGACCCGCTTCGTACATCGTTTCTCACACGCCACAATGCCCATTACAGGCTTCTTTCGTAATTGCGCCTATTATTGGCTCTTTGCTTTTGCGATTGCACATTTCACCAACCACACTCTCTACATGCGTCCAAGTGAGTATTTAATGATATTTTATTATTATTCAACATTCTCAAAACTCTGTGATTGTACCTAGTCCCATGTACGAACAAATCGACTGTCTTTATTAAGTCGTTCACCCATCCAATGGCACATGTTCTCGTAAAATTTAGTTAATCCCGATTGCATTCCAAGTTTAAAAATGTCTTTTCAAATGAGTAAATATGTTGTGTCTTTTAGCATTCGGGATGCCCCAAGTTTACACCGGTCTCGCCGTCTTCCTGGTGAGTCTATGGTTGCCCTAATCGTGTTTGTTTCAAAGTGATCCATCTCTCGGGATGCCATTAAGCAGAGGTCTGGAGTTCTTAGACCGGGTAATAACGGTATCGTTTATCTTCTCCGCCAATGGTACCGATAAATAAATCGTTAAGATATGGCCGGCAATAACCATGTTGTTTGATCACTTTTTTTGTTCGTTGTTCCCATTGTTCTTAGTCAAGGATCTTTGGCGAGCCTGAAGCACTAATTTGGGTCTCGCTGTTTAACCGACAACCCAAAAAGGGTGACTACATTTTGACTGGGGCAAAATGGATAATAATAATAATGGTATTCACTTGATTCAGTTCACGAGGTCCAAACATTTCAGCATTAAAATTTACAACAAATACAAATGAAGTAGCGATTGTACATAGATTTCGAATAAGTAGGTAGGTAAATTTACAAGGATGATAACCGCTACACCGTTACAACCGACTGCTTATCAACCTCCATTTTTAGCCGCCAAATGGTCGCACATTGTTTTCGTTGTCGGGAGGAGAGCTGCAGAATGTCACCGGCTCATCCTCTGGTAGGAGCTAGCCGCCCCGAAGAAGTTTGCCAACGAAGTTTGTGTTGCAAGCCCGGGACTTGCTGTCAAAATAATTTTAGCTGATTATTCGTATAAACGAGTAGGTAGTGCGGCGGTTAGAGTGCCACTAATAAACAAAGCCTCCAAGTTCCTTGCATGGCTTCTCCGTCGAACAGGGAAACGAAACAAAAACAATGTTCCTTTGTACAAAATGCGTGAATTCGTGGGACCCCGATTATGCCGGAGGCAGACCTACAGTTGGTGGGACAACCTGAGCACGACTCGTTCAGATCTCGATCGTCCTCTTCATACCTAGCTCTTTCCCTTTCCTCTCCAGGTGAGTGAAATGGGGAACTTCGCGTGCCACCTGGCCCTGCGAGATCTCCGTCCAGCCGGATCGACCGTGCGCAGAGTGCCTCGCCCCGTACCCGGCTCGCCGCTCACCTTCCTCTTCAGCTACGTGGCCTGTCCCAACTACACCTACGAGGTGATGAGCTGGATCGGATTCTGCGTAATGACTCAGTCTCTTCCGGGTATGTTTAACCAGTTTGTCGTCTGTTACCAACCGAGTTAAATTGTCGGGGTACACGGCAGTTGTAACTTCTGCGACCCCCCACCCTTTTCCAGAATCCTCATCGGTTCCAGTATAGCCGTGGCTCAACCAACCGGGAGATGGAAGAAGAGAAGGCCGTGGAGGAGGATTTCTAGAGAGTTAATTTGAACAACCTCGTGGTTGGGGGCAGTAAGACAAGTCAACCAATGAGGGGCTGTGAGGAATTAACTCAATAACCGTTTTCTCCCTTCACGAAGAAGTGTGATGCACCTTTGCAGGTCCGGTTGAAAGGACTTGGTGGACGGTGTCTTCACCATGGGTCTTGCACCTCGGTTTTCGATGAAAGACTGGAAACTTGGTCGCAGATTTTTTGTTACTTGAATCAGTAGCGCTGATCCTGAATTTAGCCATGTTTGCTTCAACGTAGTAGTAGGCGTGGTTGGGTGTTACGGAGTTTGTTAAGACGACCGATGTATCGTTGTCTGGCTTTAGTGAGCTGCTCTTTTGTGTGCTAAATAATGCGCGGCCATCGTGTATCCATCGTGTTTGTTTGAGGTTTTTAAAGGTCGCGATAAGACACCACGAGTAAAATTAGGAGTATTAATAATTACCGATTTGTTTTTAGCCGTTGCCTTCACTCTGTTCGGATTCCTCACAATGGCACAATGGGCGAGGAACAAGCTCCGGGCATACCGGGCGGAATTCCCAGCGTCATATCCCGTGGGCGTGAAGGCCATTGTTCCCTTTGTCTACTAAATATGGACTTTTTTTCTCTGAAATATGTAATTGCACGTGTCCCCATGGGCGTTCTTACAACCGTTCTTTTTACTTATCACCCGCCACGAACCGGAAGACGTTGAAGAGGCTTAAGACGCCAGAGGAGTTCTAGAAAATGTACCTGAACAGCCTCACCTATTGCGGCGTCTGATGTTGTATTTATACATGGTTGGACAATGAGTACCAATAGCTAGAGATTAAGATAAGGCACGGGTGAATGTCTGGTTCGGAATCGGTGTGTAATGTCTAGAATTGGGGTACAATCATGAATAATTATTAACTAATCGTTTACTTTGTGGAACCGAGACGGTTACCTTGTAGTGACATCAAACTACCCCTTAAAAGGGTTAAGTGGATTAAGTTATCGTCGAACTGCGAATCACGACATTTGCGAGCATAATTGTTTCGGATTTTCTTCTGATGAGCGCCCCCATTGAGCAATCGCCCGACGCATGTGCCGTCTCTATTAAAATTCCACCTCCGTGGAAAAGCGATATAGAGGCATGGCTTTCGGTCGTGGAATCGCAGTTTGCGGCGAAAGCAATTGTCGCCGAGAAAACCAAGTTTCATCACGTCGTGGCGTCACTGACGGAGGATCTAGTTGCCCGTTTACGCCATATTATCGTTGCACCACCGGCAGAGAGCCCGTACACGGTGCTTAAGACAGCTCTTATACGGCAGTCTGCGACAACAAGGACACAGCGCTACAACGCTCTGTTTAATGAAGAGGAATTGGGTGATGAAACGCCGTCGCAACTGCTGCAGCGTCTGGAAGCCTTATCGGTGAACCAAGACGTCAGCGAATGTATCATTCGGCACCTATTCACCCAAAAGTTGCCCCCAGTCGTCAGAGCTTCTTTGGCTACCCTCCCACCCACGCTGCCGCTGGTCGAGTTAGGCGAGTACGCCGACCGCATTTTCGCCGCTCACCCTGGTCATAAATCAGTCGACGCTGTGACAAGACCCCCACAGACTCTCACTAACGACGAGGTTAAAGAGTTGCGTGACTTGAGGCACCAAATGCGTAACTTGCTGGAGAACAAGGATCGCTCGCAGCGTCAACGGAGGCCACCGATGGCCGTTCACACAAGCAAGCAAGACGACACGCTCTGCTGGTATCATCAGTTGTTCGGGCCCAAAGCAAGAAGCTGCCGTTCTCCATGTACTTGGTCGGGAAAACGGAGAGGCCAGGCAGTGAGTGCGGCTTTCACTCCGCCTGGCAAGTATACACCCAGCCGCATTCTGTTTGTGAAGGACGTCGAACGCGGTCGCCGTTTCATGGTGGACTCCGGCGCTGACGTGAGCGTAATTCCCCCTCTATGTCTGACCGTTTACACCTTGACACAGGTTTCGTCCTCCAGGCTGCCAATCGAAGTAACATCAAAACTTATGGCCAGCGTGCGCTTCGTCTCGACCTCGGCCTGGGGCGCATTTTCCCGTTCACATTCATCGTGGCTGATGTCCCTCATGCGATCTTAGGTGCAAACTTCCTTTTCACGTTTGACCTATCTGTCAGCGTCCGACGAAAGAAACTCGTTGACGAATCGACGGCAGCGGTAGTTTCTGGATACACAGCAATGAACTTGATCCGCCACCTCACCCACATTCCTATCCCCTCTCCCTACAAGGCCCTTCTCGATCAATTTCCTGATCTCCAAAACTTGAACCGAACACGACAGAAGCCACCACACGACATAGTCCACCATATAAAGACCACCGGCCCTGCCACATTTCAGCGTTACCGCCGTCTCGACCCAGCAAAGAGACACATGGCACAAAAGGAATTCGAACGAATGATGGAGCTTGGAATCGCACGCCCGTCCGACAGCAAGTGGTCATCCCCGCTCCACATGGTTAAGAAGACCACACCCGGGGATTGGCGTCCTTGTGGCGACTATCGAGCGCTGAACGCAGTCACAGTTCCTGACCGCTATCCTCTGCCGCACATTCACGAATGTGTCTCGTTCCTGCATGGAAAGAAGATTTTCTCCACAATAGATCTGGTCCGGGCGTACCACCAGATACCGATCGCCGCTGAGGACATTCCGAAAACGGCAATCACCACTCCCTTTGGATCATTCGAATTCTTACGGATGCCGTTTGGGCTCAGAAACGCTTCTCAAACCTTTCAACGCTTCATCGACTCAATTCTTTGCGGTTTCGACTTCTGTTGTGCTTATATCGATGACATTCTAATCGCCAGCAAAGACGAAGAAGAGCACCTGCAACATTTGGAAGTGGTCCTTCGGCGCCTGGATGAACACGGGCTCGTGGTGAATCCCGAAAAATGCCATTTTGGCCTAACCGAAGTAAGTTTCCTGGGTCACTTGGTAAATGATCTGGGGGTTCGACCACTGGACGCAAAGGTAACAGCGTTTGCTGACTACCCGGAGCCCAGTACAAAGCGTCAGCTTCGACAATTCCTCGGGATGCTGAATTTTTACCGACGTTTCATCGCCGATTTTGCCGAGATGGCCTCGCCGTTAACCCCTCTGACCTCCAGCGGAAACGGTCAGGTTAAACTGTCACTAGAACAGAGTGCAGCCTTCCAGAAGTTGAAGGCTAGTCTCGCTGCCGCGACCTTATTGGTTCATCCGCGCCCTGATGCCCAACTATCTTTGATGGTGGATGTTTCGAACACTGCAGTCGGCGCTGTACTAAACCAAGGGGACGAGCATCAGCGACAACCAGCTAGCGTTCTTTTCGAAGTCTTTATCACCAACGGAACGCCGATACAGCACCTTCGGTCGTGAATTATTGGAAGCTTACCTAAGCGTAAAGCATTTTCGCCATTTTGCGGAAGGTGGCCGCATTCAAATTTTCACGGACCACAAGCCGTTGATTCATGCCATGGACTCCTACTCTTTTCGCTACAACGAATGCGAGATCCGACAACTCGATTTTCCTCATCCCAGTTCGACCTAGAATTCCGTCATATCCGCGGCGCAGATAATGAGGTTGCCGACGCCCTTTCGCGCATCGAGTTGAACAGTCTGCAGCTCGCTAATGGTATCGACTACGAGGAGATGTCTGACGCCCAGCAACACGAGGGTATTCGAATTGGGCCCGACGACACAGCCCTTATAAACCTAACTCTCCCGCTGTCTCAGCGTTCTCTGCTCTGCGACAACACCAAAGCTTCCCCTCGCCCGCTAGTTCCGCAATGCATGCGTCGCCAAGTTTTCCAAATGGTTCATGGTCTCTCGCACCCTGGTATTCGCGAAACCACCCGACTAGTGGCTGAAAGGTTTTCGTCGAAGGGATTGCAAAGGGACGTCCGCCTGTGGACACGGGCATGCCTTCGGTGTCAGCAAGTAAAAGTCAATCGTCAAACCAAGGCACCGATCGGCACGTTCGACGCACCCGACGCACGGTTTAGCCACGTTCATGTGGATTTAGTCGGCCCGTTGCCTTCGTCCAGGGGTTTCCGCTACTTGCTGACTTGTGTAGATCGCTTCACCCGCTGGTGCGAAGTTATACCGCTAGCGGACATCGGAGCAGAAACGGTCGTTCTCGCTTTCCTGCATAACTGGGTGGCGCGCTTCGGATCTCCGCGTCGTTTGACAACCGACCGAGGAGCACAATTCGAATCAACGCTTTTCCAAAAGATGTGCCAATTTCTTGGATGCGAGCGAATCCGCACAACTTCTTACCATCCCGCGGCCAATGGGATGGTTGAGCGCCTCCATCGAACACTGGATGACCGAGAACATTGGGTAGACAATTTACCTCTCGTCCTGCTTGGCATTCGTGCGACCTTTAAACCCGACGTCGACTCCTGTCCGGCGGAATTGGTCTACGGTGCAACTCTCCGCTTACCGGGTGAGTTTGTTAACCCAAGAGCAGCTGAACCGTCCCTGTTTGTATCCGATGTTCTTCAGAGGCTACGCAGTTTTGCTTGGAGCGTTCGGCCTAAAGAAACCAGACCCCAGAAGTCAGGCTCCCAGGTCAACCCACAACTGCAAAAGAGCACCCACGTTTTTCTCCGTTGTGATCGAGTCCGTCGTCCTCTTGAACCACCATGTGATGGTCCTTATCCGGTACTTTCCCGTTCAGATAAAACGTTTAAAATATCCATGAATGGACGCCATGAAACGGTTTCAATTGATCGACTCAAGAGTGCCTTCGTCGAGGAACCCTTTTTTAATACTGTTCCAATTCGCAATCCTCCCGATCTCAAACGCCCCTTTTTGTTTTAACGAACACGAACCGAATAAACCCATGAACGCACCATCGCCGACTTAACGTAATGGCTTTGTATTATTAAATCAAGAAAACGATCTTGACTACACTTTGGTTTGCGTTCTCTTATATAATCCTTTTTAGACGCGTTTGTCTTAAAACTTTAGTGGGTTAAGTTATCGTCGAACTGCGAATCACGACAACCTAACATCATGTTATCGGTTTGTCCGCATAAGGTGTGGCGGCAGTGAAGCCGCGAAGTGTGCCAATGCTATGTGTAATCGAGCAGCATATTAATAATGGGTTTAAATAGTAAAGTCTCGAGGACCAAACCTCTACATTAAAAATAAAAACCATCAAGTTGATACAGGACGTTGAGATTATACGGTTCAATTATATATTCTGCCTTCTTTACCATTTTCAAATTGATATTCAGAAAATAAAAATTTATAACATTTCACCTCCAATTTAAGATACTATTTTAATATTTAGACAGGGATAGCGCAGAACAGGTACGCCACGTTGCATCCTTGACGATTGCACCGGGGGTTCGGAAAATGTTTATTTACCTCACTCTGAAGACGGTTCTTCTATCTCAGGGCATGCAGTCACTGAGGAACTCGAGTGGTCTTCAGAGAATGGACTTCTGAATGCATAAAAATGCATCTATATTACATTTTCCTTGACAGCCGCTGTTGACACTCCCGAAATCCCTTCACTCCATAATTTAGCTTCGAGCTCAAAATCTAAATTCCTCGGCGTTATTTTTAACAGTCTGTTATCATGGAGTGATCATGTGGATGCCGTCTTTGGTAAATGCCGTCACCTCTGCTTCCTAGTTCGCCGATTAAGTAGACTTGGCTTAAGCTCTAGCCATATAAAACCTTTCTCCATGCCTGTATAATTTCCCGCTTTTTGTATATTGTTCTCCAGTAATTTTTCCCGGCCTTAAATGTTCTGAATTTTTAACCCTTCATAGACTTTTTAAAATAATCTCGTTTTCTAGTAGCCTGCCTATTCTCTCCATTCAAGAAATCATCGTTCAACGCCACTTCAATAATTGTTCACTAATCGCTGCTCGTATTTTAAGAGAACCCTCCCATCCCCTCTATTCCTGTTAATCTGAATGCATATCTCTTCGACCAATGCGTAGACTATACCGTTCAATACCAACAAGAACGGCGGCATATCGCAATTCAGTCATTCATTATATGTCCCGATTTTTAGTTTCACCAGAGCAGGTGAAACAGGAACTAAAAGATAATTTTCACATCTAATACGTGTTATTCTGCCTATTTTAACTGCTGAATTTTTTGGTCCTCGTGACCTTAATAAAGCCACTACAATTATTATTCTCTTGTTTAAATTACCTGTCAGCAACAAGTCTTACAATTGGAGGTCACGGTCGTGGAACATGGTCTCGGGATTTCAAATCAATGGGTTCGATGTATATGGATGGTCTGTTTCTGGTAATGAAACCAGCGTAGGCGTTAAAAAAGATGGAGTCATGTTTATGTTTGACGTTGGTGTTGCTCCTTTATGGTCGAAAAACGCCGAGCATGTATTTATAAGGTACGCATTGTATTATTTTATTTGACAATATAGTCACGGTCACATTGACCACATTGGTGCGATTTGCCAGCATATGAGGAAACGAGAGTTAAATAGACTACCTCCTGCAACGTATTACCTTAGACCATATTTGGTCGAGTCTGTACGAATGCTCTGTGCTTCCTACTGCGCCATGCAAGGGAAACAATTGGAGTGCCTTACAGACCCAAAATTGGTAGCCATCGAACCGGGATCAAGCATCCAGGTGAGTATCTGTAATTTTCAGTGTGCAAACATAAAACTTGTGAGAAAGTGGGGGTCGCTTGCCTCCTTCTCTCAGGCCAGACTACCAAGAGTGGCACCATGTGTAAAACCCATGAAGCCGATTTATCCTCTTGTAGAAGTTATTCGCACTAATTTGAATTTTTACAATAAGACTTACCTTTTGCGTGTCTGCCCTTCGTGTATAGACGGACTGATATGCATATTGTTTGATCGTAGATAGAATTCCTGATGTTTTCGTAACGTTATTCGGCCCGGACCGGTGTGATCGTTGAACCTAAAACAAACCAATACAGCTCGGTTAATGAATGAAGCACTATTCATTATCAAAAGTTATCCTTCCCTACTTCCACATCACCCTCCACAAATCCAGCCTTTCGACATACACGTCGGTGTTCGACGATTGGCTTATGGACTACCTTCGGGCCGTCATTTATGGAGTTAGTTCGACTGACAAGAATGAAAGACGAGCGTTAGGTTTTCTTCACCATCCAGAAGTATCGTAATTCCCTGGTGGGTCTCGCCTAGCATATGATGCCTTGTCGGGTGCCTAGTTTTACATCGTTTTACCTATCAGCTAAAATGTTGTGGCACCACTATCCACCAACAACAGACGTACTGCTTAGACGTCAACTACCGGTGTATATTGTGAAACCTAAATAATATTTTCCGTTAATTTGGGGTGGAATTACGTGTTGTGTCCCGTCCGGCTGCCTAGAAGCGTCGCCTTCTTTGCCATTGTTGTGTTGAACCGGACCCTTACCCGGACGTTTTCGCCACTGTAGATGGTGGCGATTGTCGTCTACGGTCAGCCCTTGAAACACCTGAAATTCTCAATATTTTCACTGAATTGCGTTACCTCCACAGATTTCTTCCACGTGGCATGTAGAAACCTTCGCGACTGACCACGCAATACCAAGCCAGGGATACATTCTTTACAGCCAATTGAGTCCAACCAGCCAACGTATTCCAGAAATTGCATTTACGGGTAAGTGAAAATCATTATTTAAATGTCCATCTAGTGGCCAGTGTCAATTTTGCTTACCGTTGTTGTCTCTGTTGGAATTTGCGCAATTTTGTGTTTAATAAACACTCCCAGGTCACACCACCTATGAAGCCGAGAGGTCAGATAAAATAAATCTAACGAGAATTCCTGGTTTTTTTGATCACTTGGATACTAATTATAACATGATTTGTGCCATATCAAGCGATTATAACAATTCTTGTAACGTCAAACAGCGATAACCTACTTCGTACCTTGCAATGCAGGCAACCGTTTCGCTTAAAATACGTTTTTATTGATGCAAACCGATTGAGCTAAACAATCGTATGAACACAACTCACGTAGGTGTCACGTAGGATGTGACCACCGAGTTGCCATGTGCACGATCCAACCACCGTCCTCTGCATCGGTGTGTGACCTTTTGACCCTTAGTCTGTTTACTGAAGGATGCGTTTACACCACTGGATGGAACCTGACCCGAAGCTTCCTGAATGCCGCAGGATGATCGGAAAGATCCACTAGATGATTATCGGGAATATTTTTAAAGGTACCGGTGGTCTCTGATTACCTAGGGGTCGAATCCAGGTCCCCCGATTGTCTACATAATTTCGAAGATGCCATAAACCACCAGCACGTCCAGGCAGCTAGTTCAATGATTCGTAAATATTCTTAGAAATAGACGTGTTTTGTTGTGCCTTTCTAACCCCACCCATGTATAAATCACGCCGGTTAATAGAGGAGGCTGTCTTTTCTTCCGGCTTCTTATTCACTGTCGCATTTCCTTGTAGGAGACTCGCGTTTCACGGTATTCACAGAACCCGCTCACCCCGACCTCCTGAAGACGAATCTTCTCATCTGTGAGGCCACCTACCTCGACGACAGCGTACGTGTGGCCGAGAATGCCAAGCTCTATGGTCACACCCAATTGCAACAGTACGCCAAGCATTACAAACTGTTTGAGGTGAGTTTTCCGCTCCAATCAAATCACATTTTCATAAAGATTCTTTGGAATATTTTTCAAATTTGCACCTTTCCCACTATATTACCTCAATGGTGAGTCGAACCTGTGCCACAGAAGCCAGCCAGCCCCACCAACCCGAAGATAGCAAACAAACACGAGGAATTTTCCAAATGAGGCCAAAGAAAATAGTTGGCCAATAAGAGTCGATCAACCGGCCTGGTAATGGTGGAATAGGGGGGTAAAGTTCTTGAATAATCGGCCTGTGGTAATTAAGGAAGGCATTTTGATATGGGCTTGGGGATGAGCATGAGGCCACACCTCATTGTGGACAATGCAACCAGTAATAAACCGGGTGTCAATCTGCTCGTTTTTTTTCCAGAATGTCGGTGCTCTCTTCCTGGTCCACTTCTCGGATCGCTACTCGGCGCGTTCGATCGTCGAAAAGGTCTACGATGGGCTGCCAAAAGAATTGGCGCGACGTGTATACTGCTCGTTGACCGCTAAGCGTGCTCAGAATGTGGAACATAGTGCTCATCCCCCTGTTTGAGGACCTCTTTTATACTTGTATTGCTGAAGGTGTTTTAATGACGCTTACGAAGGTTAATTTACCTTGTTACTGGATGTTTATAAGTAGCGTGATTGTCTGTGATAATATATTGTGTCTAAATTATGAGAATACAATGATTCCATCTGCGGCACCTTCAAGGTTGTTGGGAGGAGGGGGGTGGGCCATTATACAATTATCCCATTGGCTTAATAACGTTTGCGTTATGAAGGTCACGAGGGTCGATGGTGTTACCGTCAGCCAACTCGCTCGGCGCAACTTGAGGATGTTACTCACCGCAACCAGTTGTGATCTGACTGTTATTTTTGTGGGCTCATTAAGCGGAAGGTGCGCACATCTTGAGAAAGAAGGCAATAGAATCATGTTTTACGGATTTTCAACCGGGCTAGATTGCCGAACTGTGGGCTATTTTTTTCTCCAATAATTTTAACTGGCGATGATACAATCGAAATTACCGAGCCAAATACCAAAAAAGATGTCGTGGGCCATATTAAAATAGCAAGATGTCTTATTATTCGAAGAGGCATACCCTCGGTCTGAAAAGAAGACACCCATGTAAGAGAACATGTTATTTCCCCATTGAAATAAATTACCCATAATGTTTGCAATACTCAGACCACTAATCAATAATTAGGATGAGAAATAAACACAAAAATAATCGAAACAACCAGCCAGTGCGTGGTGATAGAGTTTAAGAATATATTCATACGGCACTATTTGCAAAACTCTCACAACGAAGTTCAATAACTCGAAATAGCAAGCAATCGCAACAAGCCATCTTTAACTGCCTGACGGAGCATTTAAGTTTCCTAAAATACCTCAACTCATCACCCTATACACATAGGTTAACTATTCATTGCATTAAAAGTACAATAATATAGAATACCTGTAGTGACCTTAAAGCTATCTTTTTGTTCGAATACACGAAACGATTTCGCTTCACAGTGTGCGAACGCTAGCACAATTCGGTGTAATTTGATTCTGTGAAAAAAAGAAGAATCCCGATTCTATTTCACGTGTATGTCATTAAAAGGCTTAGTGGTTTAACGTATTTTCGACAAGCGACCGCGATACTTGCGAGCTTGCCACGTTTTTCATTTGATGAACGACCCGTCTCTATTAAAATTCCACTTCCGATATAGAGGTTTGGCTTTCGGTAGTGAAATTCCAATTTGCGGCGAATGGAATTGGCCGTTCTTGCAAATTTACCTTGATATTACTTCTTTTATTCTTCTTAACTTATTCTGCACTTCATGGAACATTTTGTTTATTGTAAATTTTAATGCTGAACGTTTTGGTCCTCGTGACCTTGATAAAGCGAATATTATTATAATTTTCACTCAAAACCTACCCCCGGTCATCAGAGCCTCTTTGGCAACTTCCACACCCTCGCCGTAATTGGTCGAGTTAGGCGAGTACGCCGACCGCATTTTCGCCACTCACCCCTGCAATAGTTCCAATGGTAAGGGCCACCCCCCAGAAGCTCGCAGACGACGATGCCCAGAAGTTGCGTGAATTGAGGCGCCAAATGCTGGAGGGGGTCAACGGAGGCAAGCAAGACGCCACGCTTTGCTGGTTACATTAGATGTTCGGATCCAACGCCAAGCACTGAGGTTTTCCATTCGAATAGTCGGCAAACGGATGTGCCAGGCAGTAAGTGCGGCTTTCACTCCATCTAGAATGTACACGGACAGCCGGTTCCTGGCAGCTATCTACCACCACACATCCACGATTGTGTCTCGTTCCTTCATGAAAGAAGATATTTTACCCAATAGATCTGGTACGGGCATATCAACGGATAACGATCGCCCCCGAGGATATCACCACACCTTTAGGTTCATTAGAATTCTTACAGATGTCATTGTAGCTTCTTCACAAAACTTCCTACGCTTCATCGACTCCATTATTCGCGGTCTCGACTTCTGTTGCGCTTACATCGATGACATTCTAATAGCCAGCAAAAACAAAGACGAGCGTCTCCAGCATTACGAATTCGATCTTCGTCGTTTGGATGAACACAGACTCGTTGTAAACCCAGAGAAATGCCATTTTGGCTGAATTGAAGTAAGGTTTCTGGGTCACTTGATAAATTATCTGGGCTTTCGGCAACGAAGGTAACAGCGGTTGCTGACTACCCTAGCACAAAGCGTCAACATCGACGATTCCGCAGAATGCTTATCTTCTACCCCCATTTCATCACCGAGATGGCTTTGCCGGTAAAACTCTGACCTCCGGTAAAAACGGTCGGATTAAACTGTAACCCGAACAGAGTGCAGCCTTCCATAATTAGAATACCGATCTCGCTGCCGCTACATTATTGGCTCATTCGCGTCCTGATGCCGAACTATCTTAGATAGTGATTTTGTGATCCTTCGTCTTCCTTCATTGAATATCCCCATGACATGTAGTTCACAAGGGATATAAGTCGGGGGCGCTGAAGGGTATAATACCCGACCGCTTTATACCACCCAAATTATTAATAATTAGGTATCAAAACATAATTGCAACGTTTTAGCTGGTTAAATTGCATTACTGTCACTCCTACAGAGGATAAAAAATTTGAATTATTGAACGAAATCTATGAATGGTGTTTTACGGGATGTGTATAAGTAACAATGGAATATTACTCATCCAACGAAAGCGACAAGCGCCTATTTCCAAAGTTGGCGTGTAAATAGTGCGCTTCCTGATTTCGTTGAAATAGTTCTTGGATATTGCCATCGATTTGCAATGGGAGTTAGCGGCTTGTACGCCAATTGCACTATTTTTTGACAATAGTTTAAGCACGACGGTTTTAATATTTTTAATCTAAGCAATGCACAAGGTTTCAAATATTCTCGTTTCCGACTTGCAAGAAGTCCTTACGTGTTACCTATGTAAGGGATACATTATTGATGCGACAACTGTTGTTGAATGTTTACATTCCTTTTGCAAAAGCTGCATTGTTACCTTTCTGGAGAATCGGAATACCTGCCCCGTTTGTGATACCCTCTTGCATAAGACGCGTCCACATTATGCCATTCGCTCGGACTATGTGTTGCAGGCTATCGTATACAAACTCCTCCCCAAAGTCTTTGATCGTGAGATGGCTGCTAGACGAAAATTCTATGTCGGTGAGCTAAATACATAAATTTTATTTTAACTGATTTAATGATTTTGTCACAATGTTTAATCATCTCGCAGTCAATGCCACTAATCTTGTTTTTATGCATATGTAATCACTATTTATTGCCTCTGTTCTCTTACATTTATCAATTTTCAGATTTTCCACCGAGCGTTTGTCGATCGATTAGTCCCGAGAAGCGTGGCGATATTACGCTCAGCGCCTACAGGGAGAAGGAGGAGGAGCGGGTTAGCCTGGAGTTGACCTTTTGGCGTTCCCCTAAGTGCTCTACCTTTTCCGTCCCCCTCCATGGCAATATCCAGCCCACAACCTACCTCCTCTGTCCACCCACACTCACCGTCGGCCACCTGGAAAAACTCGTCCGCCTCAAATTCGAGCTAAACCCCCCCACTCACCACCGGGTCCATTTCTTTTTCAACGCGGGTAGAGGTGGGGCTGGCGGTGACCACTTCTCCGCGGAGTACACCCTCTCGGACCTCGTGTGCCTCAATTCCCTCTGCCCCCTCACTCCCAATTCCCCAGATCAATCGTCATGGCACGACCGGCGACGCGACTACTACTACAGATCGCTGCGGCCGATGAAACTCTTCTTCTCAGTCACCGAAACTCCCTGTCCAGCGCCTCAGGAAAACGGTGGTCAAAAAGAAGTAGGCGGGGAGACTGTGAAAGCGATCAACGGTCAGGCAGTTTTGTTGACCAATGGTGGCTAGAAGTTCAGACGATCTACGAAGAAGAAGAAACAAGGCATTTTACATTCCAGTTGTTTTTTTTGTAATAAAGTTATTCCTCTGTTTTTCTGTTGCAGAATATAGTTGGGGGTTGTTCTAAAATCTGATGCGATCGAGAAAATTATCCTTGCAACGAATTAATGCTGCGTTTGCAGACAGTCATCCCATTTTGCCGCAAATCAAACAGATGCGTTTGGTGATTACGGTTAATCTTCCTGCCCAGGACAACTTAAGAGAATAGGGTTCCAAAACGGTTGTGGATTGAATATGTTTAAGACCTTGGTGGAATTATGCAGCACGCCTAGGCTTACCTCGGCATCCCCGTTCTCTGCAGGACACAGGATTCAGTAATCGACGTTCGCATTCGGGTAAACCAAACTAAGCTTCACCTTCCGTTCTGCGAAAATGAATCCACCATCGTTTGAGACCGCACTTCCCTTGGTCTGTCGTATTGACTGGTATATTTGTAGCATCTACAAGAGGATGTATGATATTAAACCCCCCTTCTACAGCAAATGTGGGGGGCCTAACGGGCTCTCGTCAAGATGGACTTCTGTGAACGGTCTAGGACGCCTTCATTTAGATCTCATCGCGAAGTGATGGTGGTCGTTTTAATAAGGCATTTTGCTTTCGAGAATGTTCTCCTTTGACCTCAAAGCCGCAACCCCCGATTATATTCTTGTATTTATTACGCGCTATCGCTCACCCCGAATCCTGCTTAATATGTAAACCATTTCGAAAAGAAAGAACCGAATTGTAGCGGGTAATTTCGCCGTATTTCCGGAATATGCACACCAAACCGCCGATTGATGTCCTAAATAAAGCATTTATCTTCAGATACTATCGGGGAACCGTTTCGGTTACCCAAGACGACTCTGCATTAATTCCCTTAAGGCAAAGCCCACCACACCGGAGTCAACCCCCGTCTGTCAACATTGACATAAAGGACTTGCCTCATTGGCCGACTGGTCTTACTGTCCATAAAACCGGTATAAATAAAAAATTACGCCCCTTAATAAAGGTGGCCGCGTTCAGGGTAACTCACGAGAACGCGTCTTGTGGTTTGTAGGGATCACGGGTCCTTATTGGGTAGTTGAGGTATTAGGAGAAAACGTTGTTTTTGTGAATTCTCTTTCCCAATTAGTTAATTTCTTTCTCCCAGTGACCTCCAAATTTCCTTTCATTTTTTCCACTCATCACTTCGGCCTTTACTGAGAGTATGGCCATCTCAAATATCAAAGTTCATTGAGGCTTCCTCTGATTTAAATGCTCCAGCATTTCTTAATAATCAAATGCATTTGACCTTGAGCAACCAATAGGCCTCCGAGTGCACTGCACTTTCTTCTGCCAATAGATGGATTAGTGGTGCTGGTTGAGGAGGTTTATTGATCGCTTTAGCACCCAGTGTCAGTCATGGACACTCCGCGCAACGCATCTAACCCTCTCACCGCAGTCAACCATCAACAACAACACACCAACCAATTCGAAAAGGCCTCACAACCACTGATAATCGCCCTAGTGTTTGTCGTCAGTCTTTTTGTCACACTCATCCTTCTCCTCATTGCCGTCTGCTCCATAAAACTCCATCGCACAGAAATCGAAGACGCCTCGGTGGACAGCGAAAGCGGCCTCCCATCAACGAGATCAACTCCCCCAAGAAAAAGTCACCTTTTCAAAGACACCGCAAGACTTCGTATCCGAAGACACTTTGCTGAAACTCGATGATGAAAACCACTCCAGGCAGTCTCTCTGCTTCGCCGAACCCCCGGACCTGGAAACTGAGGACGTCCTGTTTGACATTGGCTTCAGCTGTTTCCAGTCGTTCCAGGGTGATCCAGCTATCGATCCAGCGACAAATGACCTTGAAGTACGTTGTTAGCAATCACGTGTTAGTGAACTAGGTGCATTGACCCGATATATTTGGTCGATTTGATTGATCAGTTGCGAGGATGGTCACAGAGACATGCGCTTAAGCGATGAGCCGGCGATTAAAGACGCGCGAATAAATCGTCTAGCAGCATGGAATGATCTGCATTTTCCGATAACCGCCACCCTTAGCCTCTTCTTAACCATCAACGCAATCTCATTGGTGGCGGTGGTGTCGGTGTGGCTATGGGAGCGTCGTCAGAAAAAAAGGACAAAGACCAACTACGAGTTTGTCAATAGCAAGATGGCAAAGTTCACAAGTACTGAGGAAAGAGTTGCCGACGCGGAAAAGGAATTGAGTCTATTTTGTGGGACCTATGATGAAGAATTCGTGAAGTACCCCTTTTGCCTGTCCAAGGTTATTTCTTATCAACACGCCCCGCCATTTTTGAGCCCTGCTTTCTGATAAATCGGGATTCTTTTTCCTTATAGACCACAGGAGAGGCGAAGGATATCGACGAAGATGTTGGCAATGATGTGGAAAATGCAGAGGTAAGTGCGCCAGGGGGCGATAAATTGCCAATTCGTGATAAGCTAATTTGATTGGTCCTCGGGGCGTTGACAACTCGAGATAGTCGCGCAGTTACGCTATTTAAATTAAGCAGTATGCATCGATAAATGTAAGTATACATTTTATTGCAGGGCCCTGTCCCAGAATCCCAGGATACCTCCAGTGTTGGATCGAGGTCAAATGGCCATTCGTCAATCAGCGACTCGGATGACGGGAATCGAACTTTGATCCCCCAAGAAGATCCCTCTGCCGAAACACCGCTCATTTTTGAGGTGCGTTCGGACCCATTTGATCTTTCGGGACATTCAGTTGAGTTGTTTGATAAAATTCCCCGAGAGCGGGGCTGTGAATAGCCAGGCAGATTTGACCATGCTTATCTCCCGAAAGGTGCCAACCGAAATTCTAAACACCGTGGAACCGGCACGCGGTTTCCTGATATTTGGAATTCACCTCCGTGGGTCAGAGAAGGAGGATTGCGGAAAGCCAGTGGCAGCAGTCTTGCACATCTACGAGGCCCGGTGCATCCTCGCGAAGGCTTCCACGGCGCCGTGGTTTAATCAAGGCAAATTCTACATCAAGGCTAAATGGCAGACCTCTGGTAAGACCTCAGGCCGCAATACACACTAGTCTTCTCCTGATTGGCCGAAAATAGAATTCTCCAAAGCCTGCATTCAGCTAGTTAGAGTCACATGTATGATATGTACACTTGCTGTTGATACCGAAAAATGTATATATTTTCAATCTCAAAGTGTCATCATGGTGGGTCATCTCCTCATTGGTCAATTAAATGATTGAAAAAGTTGAAATTCCATCGAATCACGTGCTAGTAAGTCTTAATAAACTGTAGATTGAAATATAAATAAAATGTACTCATTTTACCTGACTGTATTGAGTAGTGAACATTGGTAAACTGTCTGGTGGATTTCAAGTTCACAGTGAATTATATTGGTTACTATTTTTAGAGCTGAAAGGCATTCAAAGTCTCTCGTCAGTGGACTCTGCAGTGCGGATTAACGGACAGACAAGAGGCGGGAAATTGATCACTGGTGGTGACGCTCACACCACGATCGAAAGCGCCGTTCGAACGGTTTTCTTCAACCAGACCATCGATTTGCCGTTACCGACCGATTGGGACGTTCTAACGCACCAAAGGGGTATGAAGTTTCAATTAAAAAAACGTTTCCAATTTATACGTGCCAATTATACTAAAAATGAAACTACTGGCTACCTAAAGTCATTAAGTAGAGTGGGTTTATTTGCTTTTTAGTTGAGGACTCCGTAAATCTGCAGGCCTCTGTTCTCGAAGTGAGGCAGTCGTTTCAACTGGAGTTACTTTTAGTTCTCAAGCAACGAATTAGCGGTATGAAGGATCGCATTGGTTCTGGAATGTTCTCCAATGAAACAATTGGAATCATTTCAGTACCTTGCCCGATCAATCTGCTCAAAAGTTTAAGAATTTCCAGCGACGCAGGTGATGCCGTTAAACCTATGTTTGAAGAATTCTCGGTACGAGGAATTAAGGTAATCTACACAATCATCAAATAGTGTAATTTTAATGAAATTTATTGACCTTCTAGAATATTCCGTATTCTTGTAAATCTTTTATTTGGGTTTGCGTCGATTGGCCAATCATGGTGGTAGTTGGCTTGATTCCTTCACCCTATTGGCGGAAGGTAGTTTGAATTGTTAGAATTCGGCGGTTTGTTATTCTCGCGCTGGCTACTGAGTCCCTCAGTGGCTGGTTTGCGCTGGAAAAAATGAATTGAGAATGATCGCGTCCGTCTAATTGGCTTCCTTTTTTCTCTAGAGCCAAACTGGTCTTCTTGATCTCGCAATGCAGTGGATTCCGCAAACGCGAACTTTGAAATTTCGTCCAATCACTTTCTCGTTGTTTACTCCTCCTCTGGGAACAAGTAAGACCATCATTCACAATGGTTAATATGACAGTCATGCATACGTTCGTCTTCACGCTTCCCAATTGGCTGCCTCACGACCAATCAAATCAATGCTCGAACGGTTATCACTGCTCACTTAACCGAAGTTTCCATCTCACCACACGACTAAATTATCGGATTCCTTGTTGTTGTTTCAGAGAAGATTGTGGCACACTTCTGCCTCATTTCAAGCGGAAAAACCATCAGTGTCACGGAATCCAAGCCCGCGGTCAAGGTCACACTTAACCAATGCGAGTTTCATCTCGTGGACGACGTCGAAATAGCCCTCGGCAGCGAGGATATAAACACAGAGGGTCTGTGTGTGGGGATAGCCGTCGTCGCTATCGTCACTGGACTTAAATGCGACCAAATTCCGATGGGCCGATTGGTCCTTGGTGCGAGTCCCGATGTTGCATACGGAAGCGGATTGAACCACTGGAAGGATGTCGCCAACCATAAATGCATGATCAGGAGGCATCATCATACTTATTGATATAATCATGTCTACTTATATCATTTCAGTAATATAATACAACAAATTAATGAAGTTGAGATTTTAAAACCCTGTTGAGACTGAGATATCCCCTGAATGAGGGAAGGTATCCGCATAACGTATCCCCACCAACCGGAGTTACGAATAAGAAGATTAAAGGGAGTGAATTTCCTGATCGTTTTGAGCCAATGGGAATAGAAGGGGTAGCTTACAGTTCATGACCGACGTGTTATAAAAACGTAGGATTATTTATGTTTGCGACGAGTAAACGTCTGGACATTAAAAGAATTGATTTCCAATAACGAACTTGAGATGGGTCGATTTTCCAGAATGTGGGTAGTCGGTCGACGTGGTTGTCAAAACAAACAAGATTTATGAGAACGAAGAACGATATCTATCACGATAACAGATTTTTCGATTTTTTTCCCATTCAAAATGGGTATTTATTTGAATTTGAATAACAAACTACAACTTGAAACACACTGTACATTCCTGTTCCGTATGAGTTGAACCAATAATATGGATGGTAAAACCGATAGCTACATTAATAAAATCTAAACAACAATACAACAGCTACATTAATAAAATCGATACACTTGTAGTGACCTGTGGGGCAGGCAGACCGGGGCCACTGAAGCTGACGACGACGTCAACGTCGAGTCGGAGGCGGTAGTGCCGCGGCGTTTGAGGTTGCCATGGCGACGGGTGCACGGCGACGGTCGGGACTGGCTGACCCAATAGCAGACCTCTCTTGAGAGTCGCGTTGCAACTTCCAGGTGTTTCAGCGCCTTGAGAACTTGCGTCACCGATTCGTCAGAGCCATGCAAGCCCTTGTGCCAATACACTGCAGGGGATTGCTGTTGGCGCGTCGATTTGCCTCAGCCAGTCGCCTGCGCACCTCGATCAGCCGAGCCGCGGTCGACGATGACGAGGAGGAGGAGGCCGAATTGGCGGCTGCAGCTCTCCCTGCGCGCGCCTGTCTTGACCCACATGCTTCTGCGACTCTTCCAGGCCTGCAACCGTTCCGTCTCCAACGAGGAGATTATGCCAATGTCGTGATTCGCAGTTTTTACGACATACGCGTCTAAAAAGGGTAATATAAGAGAACGCAAACCAAAGTATAATCAAGATTGTTTTCTTGATTTAATAATACAAAGCCATAACGTTAAGTCGGCGATCGTGCGTTCGTGGGCGGAAATCGGTTCGTGTCTGTTAAAACAAAAGGGGGTTTTAAGGTCACTGCACACTAATGAAATCACCACATTAATAAAATCGCTGGCTACGATAATAAATAAGAAATAAAACCGTCAGTGCCGTCAGGTGGTCTACATTCGCGTCCAATCAGGAGACTGGACAACGAATCGCTGATGACTGAAGACGCCTGGAGGTATTGTGCAAGTTCATCTTCGTCGATTGGATTTGGGCTTTGTTGATTGTGATTGCAAAAGCCAGCCGAATTTGGAATTGCAATCGCCTAAATTGCAATCGCCTTTTCGTTGGAATAATGGGAATGCGAGGAATGAGGAAATCGTCGCCATTGAAAGGTCCGGACAAGATGGATGCCTCTCCGTCGGTGCTGCGTTTCGTTGCAAAGCTTCGACTGATTGATATTCCGCAACATGATTATTGATACACCAAGTTTCAATTACAATACATTGTGTGGCCTCTTTGGCAGATGAAGGCAATTCACAACTTCGTCTGCTTCAAAACAGTGTCGACTGACTTGTAATTGAATGCCTCACCCTCGATGGTGGAATGGATTATGCTGTTAAGTTAATAGAGGTCCTTGTTTTTGGCAGCAATAATCCGCCCACTCAGCCAATCGTGATTCTGATAATCGGTTTGAATATTGGCGAATACATTTCCAACTAATTCCTCATTGGACGTAACGAAAATGCAAAATTAGGAGGAAGGAAAATTCGTCGCGACGTCAGATCAACTGGCACTTACCCGTTCCCAATTTCCAGCAATTGACGCGAAAGATCTAAGCCCATGGGGCGTTTTGCAACTGAACACGCATATTTGCGGAAAGTTTTTCCGTTTTTAACGTGGTGACACGGCGTGGAGTATTTGAGGCACTCGTTTATTTCGTAAGCTGGTGTCGATCGCGGAGTTACGAGTAGAGCTTGCCTACAATGGCCAGCAAGCAATATCAAGGCATTACTAAATGGTCGAGTGTTTCCACGCATGAAGAGCCTCTAGGGACATTTTGTGCGTCATTTTGTATTCATCCAAACAATAAGTTTAAATTGCTGCAACAATTTTCCCATGCCGGATGCTCCGGAGGTGTCACAGGCGGGCCTTTCAATAGATCGCAAGTCCAGAGACAATTCCAACGCGAAATGAACAGTTCTTCCCCGCGGTAGAGATGTGCTGCAAGAGCCAAGATAGCGCTATTGTGTGATGGAATTTCTAAGAGAATCAATTGAAGTAGGAACGTTTTACCGGTCCCCCCCCAGACGCATCTAAGACAATGATTTTTCCTATACCGTCATTGGCAGACTCAATACCTTTTTGATCTAACGTTAGCTTACGCATATTTTATTCCCCATACGAAAACAGGACGTCCAACGAAGCACCACATGCAGCAGCAGATCGCATCGGTGATGGTATTCCAAATTCACTGAGAAATCTTTTCCCCACAAATCCTCAATCATAATCAACGCCTCGATGTATTATCCAGCCGTGATGTCCGTTGTCCCATTTGTATTGTCGTTGCCTCATCGTCGCCAAATATAATCGGTCATGGCCGATTTATATCTTTCCAATAACTCCGTTGGAGGCGAAGGAGAGCAGGCCGTCACTTTGACGATGCTGTACGGTAAACGACAAATAGATGCCTAGTGTTCGTTTGTGGGGATTTCTCTCAAGAAATCGTGTTCAGTGCTTTCACCGAATAGTTAAACAGTCCGGCTAATAACACGTGTTTAGTATTTCTCGTGATAAATAAACAAACTCAAAATATACACATTAAACATTCAAACATGAGTTGAAAAAATATTCCGACTGATCACATCCTGCCAGTGTATTATTAATCCGATATATAGTTACCTATATATTCAACGTATCATCCGTGTACGTGTATGACAATCAAACATTTTAAACAGAGAAAGCAAAATGTAAAGTTATTCAGTTAATATAACGTATAATCATCTTTTTATGGAAATATGTTGTTATTTTATAAATTAAAATGGTTTGTTCGAGCTAACATTAATTGGTGACCTTCACAAATGTAATTTGTTATGCGATAACCAATAATGAAAATATGAAGCAGAGCTTTTTAAGCAAATTTACAAGGTTATTGTCCCATTATTATTAATTCTGTGTTAAGGTCTCAGGGAAATGCCCCATCGGGTTGGCCTACAGAAGATGTTGCCGAAATCGACGCATCAGCAAACGAGTTTAAGAAGATCACCACTGACATAATGAGGAAATTATTATTGTGTCTGCCGTCCCAAAGTATCCTAAATATTGCCTCCTCCGAGGTTTTTGGACTCAAAATTCAACCATCTACTAAAGACTTCCAGAGTAACACACAAGATATTTCAGTCAATCCTGCTACCCTATCTGAACCGATTTCCAAAGAATGTACGAAAAACGGCTTCGCGGGTGAATCAGATCAATATGGAAATACAAATAATGTGGTAATATTTCCTTTATTTTTTGTATATTTAAGTTGTTGCTTTTCGTTTTTTATACGTTTCTGCGTTCCTAGTATTTCCTTACGGAGGTTACTTGGGACAGTTATCCAAGTAAAATGTATGCGTCCCAAAAATCAAAAGAAACATATTAAAAAACGTTGTTGTCAAATATGCAGTTTTAGGCCATTTTTTTAAGATTCCATTTCATTTTTACTGTATCTTTAGGGAATTGTGGTATGAACAGATTGGTCGAATTTTGGTTTCACACCAATTTGGTGGTTTTTTAGGATGTTTCATTTCGAGGGAGAGTGTCGGAGCAATGTAAGCTATCTATAATAGCGAATAGAACAACCTTAACTCCTAACAATAAATGGCCACTATAAAATGCTCCTGTTTTCAGTAATTTCTCACGCAACTCGCTTTATTAGTATTTATTTATTTATAATATTTTTTTCTAAATAGGGCGCCGACGCATTGTGTCTCATTAGGTCCCACAAAATTTCATTTCGCACTGCGTCGTAACACTACATCCATTCTCAATCATGATCTTTTGATGACCAACCAATCCCGCACTTACGACCTTGACATTAGCCAATGAAAATACGCCTGAATGTCTATTGATCAAAGTCTACGCTCAGTTGGGCGAGAGGTCCATGGTTGGTATGCGTGCCAAATGAACGCTCGCCCGAAAGAGTAAAACAACCATTTAAACGTGCTCAAAATTTGAAAGGAGCGCAGAAACCCATAAAACAAGCTTCACTCAAACCGATGTGGAAGTTATGCGATTTCGCATTGAAAAAACTAATGAATACGAATATTAGCATGATAGACGTTCTCTTCTATTTATTAAACACGCATTTTTTGTTTAATTCTTGCAAACTTGTAAAATAAATCTTCCATTAAATGTGTGCCCTTACTGACATTATTAAACGTCTCACTGGCGTGGAATATATTAGCCGTTCTTCTTAAATAGAGTTTCGAATATATTCTTCACACGGTTACGTGAGGTATGTTGTTTAGTCGCGGTTCAAAGTCTAGCCTCTCCAAACAAGCTAACAAACTGCTGAATAAACGAATTAGCCAATATCCGAGATTATCTGTTAACTCAAATGAATACCAATTGATTTGATGGGCTGTTTTGGTCCACTGCTTTCACAATTGCTAAAACGCAGTCTTGAAAATTAGTTATAGCCCAGCTATCAATATTTGGGGATCGGCTGAAAAATATACCAACTCTTTATGGCGATAATAGTTTATATTTATATAAAATGGAAGACGTTTTCGCTTAAAAAACGCCTCAGCTCAAGTCAACTGTCTAAGACTGAATGCTACAATTCACTGCAGCGACTCGTGAGGGAATTGTGGCCACCAATTCCGTAACCTTTCGTTACCTCCTCTCACGACTAATAAAAGTAACGCCCACAACCCCTTTGCGGCATGTTTTCGGGAGGGTGTGTTTTATCTACCCCATTTAGTTTAACGGGACCTTATTGAGAATCGCTTACATCCCGGCGTTCAGATTCCACGGTAATTGAATAAGCGTATCCGAAATTAATCCAGGCAACACAATGTTCTTTTTCTTCCATTGGCGTGACATTTCCGAGCACAATCATTACTGAGATGTGGGAAGGTCTGACCTTTACAGTAATGGCTGCCTGTATATTTCAAATAGTGCCTAGAACCATTCAAAATCGATGTTTCTTAAGTCGGTTTAGCTGAAATCGATCAGTATGCGTATCTATAGTTTAAAATCATCCTTTACAGCCATATTTTATTGCTGAACCATGTTTGTGGACATATCTTCCTCCCATCCTTGTCTATCATTTCGAAGCTCACTAGACATCTCCTGTCTAGTTGCTGGTATCAATTACACGTGTGTTGTCAATCGTTTCCACAGAATATCCGCGGATGGTAACCCGTTTTAAGTATCAAATTAAGAAAGACAATTTTAATGAATTTCAGTTTCGTTGATGACATGTTTGGTTACAAGTCTCTCTGTCTCTGGCATTGACGCATTGTTTATCAAAACGCCAACCGTCCTTTCGTGGATGCACTGTTTATATTCACAAATATGTGCTTTTGTAATTAGGTAGCATCGACATCAACATATAAATTTTAATTGGCTGAAAGGTCTAAATGCGAGCGGTTTGTGAGAAAGTAAGCATCTTGTGGTTGAAGTATGGTCTAGCGTTAGTTGTATTAGTAAAGGTTGCGGTGATACTTGTTATTGTGGAAGTAGTATCATTAATAGTTACCGAGCCAAACGAGGCAAATTTAATTGTTGCTTCCCAGCTAGTTTTTTCTTCAGTTGTATGAGTAGTATTCGATGTAACAAAAATAGTATCTGCTGAAGTAGTCGTCGCAGTGGCCGTAATGCAATAAGTAGTATTGTTAGTAACAGTAAGGGTCGTTAAACAAGTGGTAATCGTGGTGTGTCTTTTGAAGTAGTGGTTCCTTCTTAACAACCGAGTCATCCGTCACGCAGTTGGCAATAGCAGCTGTGGCAATGGCAAACCACGCGTTGTACTTTCGCCGTCAGTTTATGGCCTATCGTTTGTCAGTGGTGATTCACACGTAGGTTACAAAAACCGCACGTTAATTACTTCACCCATCCATGGATCACTGGTTCCCCCACAAACTCGGCGAGAATATGTTTTCATTGCTTAGTGGGGTACATACAAATAGCCCCAACTCGTCCATAGCGTTTGATTTAAATTTAAAACAGATTTAAATGATTTGGCAAACTCCTCGAAGCGGCGACGTCATCGCTTCATCCAGGGTCGATTTGCAAACACCACCTAAATCCCCGGCGAAACGCCTTAATGGACGTTTTTTTATGCTAAACTCGATCGCCGTTTTGGTAATTCGAGGCCCCAACAGAACTGCGAAAAAACGCGCCGTTTTCAGTCAATTAATATTCGCGATACGTCAAACCCAACCACCTCGTCAGCTGTTGGGCATTACTCACCAGCTGGTCGGGGTTTTGGGAGAGCCGTATTTTTTTCTTAAAAAAAACTACGTTTGTTTTAGTCGGCTTTTCCCAGAAAAGCGCGCGATTCAACTTGCTTCACGAGAACTGTAGCCTCAGCATTTTTTAGTGTTTTACCTTAGGTGACCTTGTTCGTGTTCTGAGATGGACCGTTTGAGAAGAAAAGTCTAGTCCCCGGCTACGCTATTAAACTGCGGAACAAGACTTCCGTTCATAAGGCTACGAATGATTTAATTATGTGGCAATCTACGTGGTTGTTTGTGACTAGCTACCATAGGATGGAAACGGCGAATGTTAAATCAGCGATCAATCTAGGCGCAAAAGCACGATGTTGTTAGACAGCGCGAAAACGTGGTTTTTAAAGTTAGATTTTCTATTTTCAATTACCATTAAACATCTTTAAGGGGGTCTTCAATGTATGAATAACAAATGATACACTGTTGATTCTTTTGGTGAGAACAACCGGTGGTTTTACTTAAAAAATGGTCTGCTCAGACGAAACTGATTTTCAATAAACAAACAAACTAAATTGGCGTATTTGGGCATTGAGAAACACACGGAGATTTGTTGAGGAGCCTTTACATTCACTTAGATTTACTGTTTGGCGTACATTTTGGTAAAGTAGTGTCATTGGTTGATCGGCATGTGTAAGCAAACACCAAATTATAAAAATGTGAACTTTCTACGCTAGCTGACGATTTACTTTTAAAAATAGATGCTTTGTTTTAATCTGTAAAATACACTGTATTCGCGTTGTTGTTTGGAGTAACCTTATTGGTCTAATGCCACCCCAAAAAGGATTTGAACTTTGACAAAAAAAACATAATTTGGTTTACCTCTAGAACAGTGGCATGCGGGAACCGAATGTTATAACAAATATCAGAAATAAATAAATGAAAAAGAATTACCTAGTAGCACAAGCCAAATTATCAATTTTAAGACACTTACTAGTGTAGCCTTCACGTTATTGCACCAATCAGGTAAGGCGTAGTTTTATCTTAAATATCATCCGGATGAACAAGAAAAAACGACTAGCAACGGCAACAACAACAACAAAAACACTACTGCCAATACGTTCCGCTTTCTGGAATGTCCCACAAATAACAGTTGTGGAGATTAGTGCTGCCGATTTCCCACTGACTCGGAAGCCTAGAAAAAAACCCTTCGCACAGGTTCCTTGCGGGCCTAATTTAGGAGGTTGTCTTGTGCTGTTCCTTGCAAACTGGAAGAACTGAAAAAGACAGCAACAAACTCCTGTTTCCTTGCAGTTTTGAACTAAATTGGCATTTCGTTTCAGCTCTTCAAGAAACTGGCCGAGGCTGAACTTGCCAGGAGTTGCTTGGATGCCTCCGAACGCCTGTCGCCTCTTCAGCCGACCTTGAGGTTAGTCCGATGGTCTGCTATCGCGTTCCTGGTTGGCATTTCGGGGATTGTAGACAAAATAGCCTGAACGCACATAACAATCCAAATGGGTAGCTAAATACAATGAGATAAATGGAAATTCCCCCCCCAAAAATAGAACATAATCCAGTTTTCCGGCGTCTGGCTTTAATAAGCCGATAACATCACAGTGTGGTTAAATATGGACGTGAATGTCCAATATTTGGTCAGTGTCAACGGAGTTGGATCATACAGCTTTGAACAATAAAATTGTATAATTTTCAAAGTGGGTTTAAATATTTGAAATATCTGAACAAGGTTTGTATAATACATTAATGTATATAACGATTTTTATGAGTAAGAAGTTTCATAACCAACATCGAACGAAGTTAAAATATTTTAGCGCCATACATTAATTATAAACACGTTACTTAATATGTATGAGTAACACTTGTATTTCATTGTTTTTCCCGATTGCAGTCATCTTTTGTTCGGATGCGGACAGGCGTCCAGTCAACTCGCACAAGCACGACTCAGCTGGGGCACTGGTGTTCAGGAGGCTGTGATTGGTCCATTGCGACGCATCGCCGAAGCAACTGGACCAAACAGCGCCATGGTCCGCGCAAGGCGTCAGGCCTGGCGATCAGCTGGTGAACTACGCTCAGTCAGCGACCGCGCGACACGTGCAGCCAATTCATTGGTCAACTCCAATTCCACCACAGCGGACTGTAGCCAATCGTTTGAAAATGACGACCTCTTATCTGTAAGCCGGAAATTTTCAGTCTACCTTATTACAATGCCTTTGTTAAGGTTAATACCAAACGCGTACATTAGTTATTAGTCCATTTGGGTAAAAAATTGTTAATTGACTCTAACAGATTGGTTTTGGATTCGATTTCTTCAGTTCAGCTTTATTAGATTGGCAATGCGACTTATTGTGGGCCATTGGTTCCAGCTAATTCTTGCGTCGCCGTTGGGCGTAGCAACTTCTTCAAATTCGACTACTTCCACCGCATCAAAACCTCCCAACCCATCCACAACGTCAGCCTCAACTTATTTTACGCGAAACGAGACGTTGAAAAATGGACTACACAGCCCAAACAATCGCAGGAATCCTTTTTCGGACCCCGACGGGAGCCTTGTTAAAACAGCAAAAGCAACACAGCTCAATGCAATTAAGGAGGACCTGGAAGTGGAATCACAGGCGCTTCGGGTAAACCATTGTTACTTATTCGACTTAAGTAGCTCTTACACCAAACGAACGTCCTCATTTGAAAGGGTAAAAGTGAAGCTTGGTTTATTCCGATCGAGACTGTGTGAAACGTACTCTAGTTGATATCAACCAGCATTCACATGGCTCCTATGATCGTGATGACGACCTTCTGGTCTATTTTGAGTGAGGAAATTCATACTGGATGCACTTCGCTCACCTAACCTTCAGCCTCACAGGTCTTTGACCAAAACTCCCAATCCTCCCAACCAATTACAGAACGATCTGGGTTAGGTTATAACAGTTCTCTTTCTGCTTTTGGTTGCAGGACAAGGCACTACGTGAGGTGTACGATTTCGAGTCTATGTCAACATACGAGTGTGCCAGAGGTCTCGTCCAATTGGTCGAAATCTCCGCAAATTATTTCCGCAAATGTGCTGACGTTCTTGACGATATGGTTCCCCTCCTGAAGGCAGAACTCGGTAATTTGTTGTGTTTATTGCAAAGCCACACAACGATTTGTTAATCAAAGACACATACTTTTATTTACCTGATTAAAATATTCTATTTATTTGACGACTTCACAGATGAACAATGCCCACTGCCCGTCTACGGACGCGACCTTGAAAAACATCTTCTTTCAACTCGACATCCAATCGCTTACCCTCTTCATATGTGTATCGGAGTCCTCAATAATCCCTCCACTCTTTCGGAAGAAGTAAGGGTTTGTCAAATAAATTATTATTTATTAGTAGCCGTAGTTGAAGTAGTAGTAGTAGTTGTTGTTGTTATTGTTGTAGTAGACGTTTTTGAAGTCATCGTCGTTGTAGTATTCATAGTAGCTGCATTAGTATTACACACCCATTTTTATAAAGCCTGCATGATTTTGTGCATTCCATTCTGGGACCATTTTATATTAGTATCACTTAATTAAATTAATTAATCTCGAAATTGAATTTCCACGTGAATGGTGAACGCAATTTGAGCAATTAAAATCTTTTATTTGTATTTTTCAGGGAATTTTTCGGATTGCTGGAAGTAAATCAAAAGTTGATACACTGAAGGTAAGTTGCCATTAATGCGTCTGAAAAAGCAAAGTAAAATAATTCAGTTCTTCAAGACCTCTTCTCCCTTTCATGAAATCCATCTATAAATACAAAAATGCAGCCATCAATGGTCAATAGATCAAAGCGTATAGCTCGAATGTGTTTTTCGAACCAATTGGCGGTGCTTACGAGTTAGGAAGGAAAAAAGATTGTTTTGCAACGCTCCTCCTCCTCCTCCTCCTCCTCCTCCTCCTCCTCCTCCTCCTCCTCCTCCTCCTCCTCCTCCTCCTCTTCCTCCTCCTCCTTATAAGTAGTATATCGAGCAGTCGAAATTGAGTTAGTAAGACATTCTTCACAGCATTAATAAATGTTCGTGATCGATATTTTCATGTTTTGTAAACCAACAAACCGCTTTTTCACAGAGCGCTCTCAATTCCTTGCGAGCCGGATCCCTTATTCTCCAATGTGATCCCTACGTTGTCGCTGACGCTATGAAGCAATACCTTCGAAGCTTACCCCAGGCCTTGCTCGTGAACAGTCTTGCCGACCAATGGCTGATGACTTTGGACATGTAAGTGCAGCCCCTGATTAATTTCCGAGGCGCCTTAACTAAATGCCGTGGAGGCCGATCTTGATCTTTTAGAAAAACTGCAAACATCAATCAGATCCAATGGATTGATTTTTTGTTGTTGTAGAAAGGACCCTAAATTGCAGCTTCTTCACCTTCGAAATACGGCTCTGAAGATGCCCGAAGCCTACAACCGCAATGCTGGTTACCTCTTCCGTTTCTTGAATAGGGTGACAGAGTTCGCCGACAGGAACCGCATGACGCCGGCCAACCTCGCAATCAGCTTCGGACCCACTTTGATGGCGGTTTCGAAACAGGAGACCCCAGTCGATGAATCTGGCGTCTGGGGTCTTCTCAACCGAAATGTGTACCTTAAATTGGATGATTGGAATCCTCTTCCTCCTAGACCCTTTTGCCTCATTCTATTATTCACCCTTTTGCTGCTGCTGCTCCTTCTCCTTCTCCTTCTTCTTCTTCTTCTTCTTCTTCTTCTTCTTCTTCTTCTTCTTCTTCTTCTTCTTCTTCTCCTTCTCCTCCTCCTCCTCCTCCTCCTCCTCCTTCTCCTTCTCCTTCTCCTTCTCCTTCTCCTTCTCTTCTTCTTCCTCCTCCTCCTCCTCCTCCTCCTCCTCCTCCTCCTCAAATATCCATTTTAATATTCAAAATCTTATTTAATTCATATTCCATTCATAAACATTAGATTTTTTATCATACAGACCGCCCCAATTCGCACTGCAAAACACAGTTGCTGGCGTCATCGAGTTGATAATAAAGAACGCCCATGAAGTGTTCCCCCAAACGGAAAACGGCGAATTTGACCTCTGTATTGACGCACCAGGTACGCTTCGATTTCGCCTCGGTACGACGCGGCAATTCCCGCTCTCCACCAACGGAGATCTCGTAAAAACTTCATTTCTGAACACCCGTGCTGAAAAAAATACCTTTTTTTCAGACGAACACCAAATCGCCCCGACGTCCTCCAATCAGCTGAACGGGGCGCGCAGTCGCCGACGTGGATCCTTCTCGTCCTTCTCCTCCTCCACCAGCGAGCATTTCTCCAAAACCGCGCACATGGCCCTCAATCAATTCACTCGCCAATCACGCATCATCCGTGACCTCTGCTCACGCCAGACACGGCCTGGGGTCACCCATCTCCGCTCGCCGACTCCCCTGTCTGCGCAAATGACCGGGATGGACAGACACCAGAGTCTTACGCCGACCTCCCTTCCGAAATCGGAGTCCGATCAATATGAAGAGGCGGTTGACGATATGGAGCGTCCAATGGCTTTGCCACGAAGCGCGCTTCAGCGACAACACATGGAATGGCGCAGGGCGATGCTGGCGGTTTCCGAAGTGGAAACAAAAGAGAAGACCATCCAATCATCTTCCATTCACGGGGACCTCTACGACACGCTGTTCACGCTGCAGACCCTCAACAGCAAAACGGGGTTTGAGGAGTTTCTGTTGCGGGTCAGGTCGGTCTACGAGACAAAGAACGCGATTGACAAAACCTCCGGAATACGGTCGCCATCAGTGTCTGATAAAGTCAGGCCTCCCCAGACAACACCCACCCAGAGAGGCCTTTTCGGTGAGTAAATCCACCTTTGCCTATTTATGTATTTATACTTGGTTCTTGGTCGAACGACCCAGTGAAAACACGCCTTAAGGTGACTAATCACAACACACGTAGTCTTAATACAATAAGCAGTTTTCTTGGAGACTGCGTGATGGCTGTAGGTAAAATTGCTGATCTGCAAATCCTAAAGAAGCCGAATTTTCATGTGTTCAACAATTGACCATTCACAGTGAAGCAACCCTGAATCCTCGTCCGCCTTACCTTTGCGTTCATGCAAACTTCTAATTCCCAATTTGCGCGGCTATCGCCTAGTAGAGGATAAACTGGTCCCCAGTGCCACTTAAGTGGGAGTCGAACCCGGGTCCCTCAGAAAGAGAGCGCAAGAGGATGCTGGCCGTCGAGAAACCTTCATCGGCGTTATCGATTAGTAGGCGATGTTTGGCGTCACCATACCATCGGTTGTGAAACCTGCGGCCCGATTCCTTCTAAATCTTCTGTCATTTATAATTCTTCTTTAATTTCTGCTGATATTTCAAATTTTATTTCTCGATCGAATTTGTTGTTTAAGTGAGCCATCTACCCTATGCTCATCGTAAATTGTACCAATTTTATCCATTGATTGCGGCTCCTGTCTCGTTGATACCGACCCACACACCTTGCAATGTTTTCTATAAAATAAGACCGGCTAGTCGAGAAAGGCAAGTGGTCACAATTGGTCCAAATGTTGACCAATGAGAATATGGTATAGCTAATGACAACAAGAGTGACAATACCCGCCCATGATCAGCATGAATAATGGTCACATCGGAAAGATCGCCAACTGGTCCTTCGATCGCGGGTTAGCGTGACTCATATAATAAATACTGAAACTGATAAATAACGACGATAGGGGGGAAAGAAGGGGAACAGAAATATCGAGGAATTTATGTTTTCCCAACAGCGCCGAGAAGACACTCAACCTCCAGCATCACGGTGGAGGGCAATCACAACCTCCCATTCCAGAATTCCATCAAATCACCTCTCCTCAACTCGTCTTCCAAGAGGATACAGCAGTTCCGCAAAAAGTGCGCCACATCTCCTGCCCCCCTGAAGCCGTCGACGACGACGTCGACCTCCACGAGGCCGCCCAAGGGCGACTTCTGCATGCTCCGGAAGATTCGGGCAGCTAGCCAGCTTCCCTCACCCCCGTCTAGGAACAGCGACTGCTCCTCCAACAGATACGGTTCCGTACAAAGACCGCGAGGTTCCACCGAGGCGAGGTAAATAGCAGTAAAGAGGTCTGACATTTGACCTTAAACTGTAAAGCCACGAAGGTCGGAACAGAACTCAAGCTGCTGGGACATAATTCGCGCGTGAACGGCAAGGGGATATAAACCGGTTACCAGGGGGATTCTCGGTAATTGTTTTTTAGACACGTCGTCGGTTATGATCTAACCAGGGAGTCGAACTCGGGTGGCTCACGAACGAACCGAGGATGCTGAGAACTGCACCATCGTGGCGTAAATCTTTACCTTTTGCCCTCGTAAATGACCTATCCGTTCCTAGGAGATGGCAATCAGTTTATGGTAATTCAAGGGTTTCTGCCGAGGAAAGAAATCAATGAAGCGATCCATACCGGTACCAGAAAGACTGTTCCAATTCCATCACACAGTTCGTTGCAGCTTCCTCAAGAGTCGACTGTCGAACAAAACCATATGGCGTTCGCAGCGCCACCTAGTAAACGAAACTTCATGAAACTCAAGCATCAAATCTCACGTTTTTGAAATAATTTCACGTCATTTCATCCACCGCTGCAACAAATCTTTAATTTAGTTAATTTCCAAGAGAAATCACTAAATCAAATGAATTAATATCAACCAAACTATTGTTAAGGTGAAACAATCAATTGAAGGATGTCGGCGACAAAGGAATGGTTGGATTGGTCGAAATATTCCCAGACGTCCTTGGAAGACTGCTGACCAGACCACTGTAGATATTAGTAGTATCGATAATAAAACAAAATCTATTCTAGCCTCCGGTCTCATTGTGCGGGCTCAGCGGCGGTGTTGAATTCCCGCGACCTTGAAAATTCTACAAAGACTGCCGCCCATCACCGAGGTCTGGAAGATGGCTGGAGGTCCACCACCCACCAATTGCCGAAATCAGTAGGGCGTATGTTATTATCTGTTGTCTGTTATCTTCGATTTACGGACCATCTGGTCCACTGTTTTATGAAACACTTTCATCACAAAGAATTTCTGCTTATCTATTTTAGGTGCGAATTCGACTGTCCAAAGTGGACATTGCAAAGTGACCTCGTCTGGAATAAACCTCCATTAAGATTTGTAAATAATTTAACCTTACACCCTTCTCATGTCTTTGATCTGGCCGAAAAAATCATCTGTTATATTGTGCATTATTTGAAGATGTTGTTTTGTAAAGCGCTTCTTGAAATTCTCTTCCAAATTCGTTCTCAGTTTAGCGAAACTCTACGTGGGCTTCAAGCTAACCCTAATTGAATTAGTTTTATTTAGACCAGGAGAACGATCAATTTAAGATATGAAGACTATCTAGATGTCGCGGTGTGATTTGTCGTGAACAGATATGCCGCTGTTCTTGTAGCCATTGAGCGGTTTTGCCTACGCATTGGTCAGAGAGATATACACTTAGATAAAGTGAAGACTGTACAAATTGTGAAGTGACGATGAACGATAATCGTCTGGATTGAACGTATTGTCAGGTCACTAGAAAATTTGACTGATATCAGTCGAACCATGCCGTTCGTTGCGGTGTTTGCACAAATTAGCACAGATTTTAGTGAACACACGTTAACAGCGGTGGACGGCGTATTTTGCCCGTAGAAACGTTTTCATTAATTTGTTCAGTACAAACGCGACACGCTGTCATTATAGCTATTGTAATGCATCCAATATATTGGTGGTTATCTTCCAATGGCGAAAGTGAGAGAATATTCAGTGATTGTATCCATGCACTGTCAGCTCACCAAAAATTACCTTGGGAAATGGTAGACCAACGGAGAATATTTTTTGGGAAAAAATATCAAGATAAAATCTTTCGAGAGTTTTAAAAAGGGGTACGTCCTTAATTATTCTCTCTTATCGTCAATTTAAGGCCAATAAGGTTTTTGGTAAACTAGCAACAACTAATCTACTTCTCCGTTATTCAGATGACCCAGTTGAAGGATTTCAGCAAGCGCATGTGTTTCGCCTTTGATCTGTTCTGTACATAAACCCCTCAGATCAGGGGCATAAATAATACGTTCGTTTCGTTCCCTATTGATAAAGAATAAGCATTTGCAGAGCTTACTTTTTAAATACTTTTTAGAAAGAATTCAACCGTGAAAGTGGACGTGTCTAAATTATTTATGCAATAGACACTTCTCATTTCTACGGGGACGCATTAAAATAAAGCATCGAGTTTCTATAACACCAGAACCTAGTCGATTAAAACAAACTTGCCAGGCTTTAGGGCGCGTGCTATGGATACTGCCAAATCGATGGTTAAATTTCCCTTTCTTGTAAATTTACCTTATTTTGCTTATTCGTGGCAGCTTATGCCATCTGCCGTATATAATTTTGCTTCAAACGTAATCGATTCTGCAAAGTGAATGTTTGTATCGACGGCTCATTCCAGTTTTTATATTTATCTTTTAACACATTTGTCGGATTGAATATTCAAAACGATTTAAAGGCTCAAATAGTATTTGAGTTCTTTTAATTGAAAGTCGGGACACGTAGTGAATTACGGAATCGAGATCAGCTGTTATTCCTGTTAAAATTAATCAGTGTCGTTTTCCTATTGGCTGATGAGTAGTAAATTGAAAGATAGAAATCAATTTTAATTGAAGTTAGTTTTAAAAGACTCCGATCCGATATTCATGTATTAATCTATTAATTAGATACAATAATAATAATACCCTTAGCTGTTCTTAATTGTAGAAGTCATTCTGAGTCGACATACCAATTTGTATTAAGCGGAACTGTAGTTAATTTGTAAAACCAACTAATAGTTTTCGAACTTTTTTAACTGATACGTTTTCAATCAATTTAAATACTGGTTTATGTTAAAATATACATTTGAAAAAAACCCAAATTCGTCAAGCGGTGTCTGGCAGTTTTCCTAAAATAATAATATTTCTGCAGCGATCTATTCGTCCAGTAAGTTATGATTACCGAAGAATCATTTTTTACGCAAAATTAAAATATTTAATTGTTTTTTATTGCATCAAAACAATTCAAATGGCACCTTTTTGCAAAACAAAATAGATATCCATTTTATATGTTGCGTTTACCACGCAAGCTCTAAGAAAACTGAACAATACAAGTTTAATTAATGAAAAAAATAAGTCTTTACTTGACAGAAAACTTGAATTTAATCTTCCGAAAATCAATATCTAAGCCTCTCGCAACATATTTAATGGATGTTTTCATCGAAAACCTAAGTGCCAGAGAACAAATTATAAACAATTAAAAATGTATTTAAATATTAATTAAACGTTTGTCCCTCCTGTTGAAATGTGTTGATACCAACAAGCTGATAAACCTCAGCGTCCTTATCTTCTCCGACCTGTCTCCCGTTTGTGGAAGTTAACGATTCTTGGCATCCATGAAACTGCCATCTCATCCACTGACAAAGATGAAGGAGGGTGTTAAATATGTTCGTAAAGAAGTGTCCTACTTACTTATGGTTATTTATATTTTTTAAATTTAAGCATTGCTTTACAACGAGCATTGTCGGCCTAGGAAAAGCAGGTTTAATAATCCTCAAACGCAGTCAACCAAGCTTTCTAAATTTAAACTATGTGTCATTCTGGCCAATGAGGGAGTGTGTGAGGAATGAGTCACCTCAATCAGATTAAATGTAGGCGGGAGAGGGGGCAAGCGACATGGTGACCTTTGACCTCGACGTGGTTGTCTGCATGTTACGGGAACTAAATTAATGGATTTAAGTAAGTAACATAATTTTCTCGGGGAACCAACACGATTGCCAATCCACCTAACCGATTGTTATTATGTCAATGAATATTAGTGAGTATCCAGCAAGGAGAAACACCATGTTCAGCTTGATTAAAATAAATGGCCAATTGAAGTGTATCGATGACTAGCACGGTTATGGTACCGTTTTAATAATTTAAAATATCGGTTATTCCTGCTTGGTGTTACTGTGTCCTTTGTCAATGAAGTAAGTGAAATTTCGCAAACTTCATTGTCTATGAACGGAAAATAAAGACATCTGCAATGTTTTTTAAACAAAATTCGACCAACCCTCTCTACTTGGAAGGCCCTATAAAGTAAGCACTATCATTTCCCAATTAATTAAACTTCATACGCCTGCAATTTTCAGATTTGTAATAAATTGGCCACCCAAAGTGAGCAAATGTTAATTTTAGACGTAATCATACGGCAATGGAGAAATTTAATCGCTTATTAAATCACCTCTGGGTATTTTTTTTTTTTTTTTTCGCATTACGAAAAGACGCAAATGTTCAACTACAACTTGTTAAATTTTAAATAAACGGAGATTACTTTAAATACATAATATAAATGGTCGTGTTTCTCTTTATATTATACCAAAACAGAGGAATTTCCACGGATATCTTTGAATTCAATATCGAATTGCGCGCCATCGAACGAAAAAAACAATACGTACAATAGAATATTCCGTTCATTTTTCAGTCTTTTCGCAATATTCAGCAGACGTCGTTGTGTTTTTAATTTCGTAAAACTTTATAAATGGGTTAAAATCAAAGACTGACGGGCTACCGAATTTCGACAACGCGAAATGGCGCCAGATCTGATGAAACGAAAAATCGGGAAAAATAAGGAAAAACCGAATTGCGACATGCCGTCGTTTTTAATGTGGCTTTATTGAAACTCGTAAATTGAGAAATAAATATAAATTGCTAGGATTAAATGGAGATATCAGGGCGGCTGTATTTAATCGCTCGATTTCATAAATTAATTTGAAGGATTGAGATCGGCTTTGTATAATATGATTTAGGGCAGATGTGAAGAAAAGCTATTATCACATGGGATAATTAAAAAATGGCAACATCTACAAATAAATTATCCATGAACACGCAACATAATAACCGCTCGAGAAAAAAGAACTACTTAAACTATATAGAAGAATTGCTATCATATAACGCGGTTTCGTTTAAACAAGAGTAACTGTGACCACAGGATTCGTTCTACTACTGTCTTCAAGGTCATATGAAGGTGAATAGCATGCTGGTTGTTGGTATTCAAATACTAGAGAGAATCAAAGTGTAGGAATTCAATGCTCCGTAGAACCATAAATCACCACCGGATACTCACAGCTGGACTTCACGTCACGTAAGAGATCTCTGCTCTGGTCTGCGTAATGGATTCCTGGAGCCATAACGCGTGTACTTAAACAATATTCCCTGCGGTTGATGTTTGAATTGGCAATGCATTATAGTTTAATAATAATAATAATTGTAGTGGCTTTATTGGGATCACGAGGACCAAAATTTTCAGCAGCAAAAAGAGGCAGTATAACAAGTATTAGATGTGAAAATTGTTTTTTAGTTCCTGTTTCACCTGCTGTGAAACTAAAAATCGGGACAAATAATGAATGACCGAATTGCGATATGCCGCCGTTCATGTTGGTATTGAACGGTATAGTCTACGCATTGGTCGAAGAGATTTACATTTAGATAAACTGGAATAGAGGGGATGGGAGGGGTCACTTTAAATGCGAGCAGCGATTCGTGGACACTTATTGAAGTGGCGTTGAACGATGATTTCTTGAATGGAGAGAATAGGCAGACCACTACTCGATAATCGAGTAACCAAACAACCGATCGAATTCTTTAGGGAGCAACTGTGGCGCTTTTTTGCATTTTTACGGTTAAATAAAAGCAGTCTTATGAGGCAACAATACAAATAATTATAATGATTTTCGCTTTATAAAGGTCAAGAAGACCCAATCTTAATGGATGTGAATTTGTCAATGATTTATCACTTGATTGTTTCTGCTGTCGCCTTTTCTATTTTTAAATTCGCTTCTAGTTAAAATGAAATCACATTTTTTTAATTTTCAAGAAAGACAAATAAGATCCTTGAGGTTTGTAAAGTTGGTCAAACGCAAAATGGCGGCCATTCCATAACGCGTTCCAATTCTTCCCTATATTGGACGTTTTAATGTTAATTAAGAATAAATTGGCCATAATAACCACAAAATACGCGGTTATTAGATATAACCGTATAAGACGTCGATATGCCGCCCAATTTCCCCTCAAGGTCATTAAAAATCGTCGTCATCTAGGTGCAAACTAGTTGGCATAGAGCATTTATGCGAATTACTTTAACCCCTTTATATTTTGTTGCGTTTTCTTTGTAACGACTGCAAAAAGAAGTCCGGGAAAGCAAATATTTACAGCCAAAAAGTTTTCTCTGAGTCAAATTTTTGAATAGAATAATTAAAATGAGCATTTTTGGCAATTTAAAATCCATAATATTTTTAATTAAAGATGAAAGAAACAATCCCTCGTTTTTATTTTGCGTAGGCTGAATCGACCTTCAGTCATTAATATGTAAATATATTATGCGGAGGAATGTGTAACTGAATTCGCGAATCTGCCCTTCATCCTTTATTAAGCGAAACAAAGCCTTTTTTTATCCCTGCGTGTCTAAGCTAACCTCTTCATTTATTGGTTCAACTTCACAGATGACGCTATCCACATCTGTGTAAATGATATCCATCGCATCCTGTAAATGTCTGAAGCACTATTAATTCGTGGATATCGCTTGAGATGACTGTTTACCTACACGCACATCTGGCTAATAACCTCCGTTGGGGACATCAACCGGCTCGAATAACAATCTTCTGTGTCAATAGCTGTTTCAAATCTGTTCGCATGAAATTGATGTGAATAGAATTAAGAAAAAACCAATTACATGAAATCATGGGATTAGGAGGTATGAGGGTATTTTCTCACTCGTACGCCGGTGCGAATTATTGTTTTTTAAACCGAATTGTTTGGACGGGGTTCCACCGCACTCGGAATTGGGGTGGTGAAATGCAAGAATATTTTCTTAGTTATCAGGTAGGTTGTGGCAAAATTCCAGGGTAATCGATCGTCCACATTCAGAGATAAAACTTAAAATGAGACTAATTACAATTTTTTATTCTACATTTAAAAGTAATATTGAATCATTTATATCGACCGAGGGTCAACTAGGGCTTCTACAATCTCTAAGATGTAGTAATAATAATAAAACCAACTTATTGATCTTCACAAAAGTCACAAACAAAAATAAATAAGCGTTTATGGACTAAATAGATTGTTTAAGTCAATCTCTGAATCGGTAAACATCCTTGATTTCGCACATAATTTGTTTTATCAAAACATATCTAAAGAAAAAAGTACGATATTTCAGAAGTATTTTTTTAAAGTTTTAACAATACAAACCGCATTAAAGAAGCCTAATATACCTAAATTGATTGATAAACCGTTTTTTCAAGGTTTTACATGAATTTAAATCCGTTCATTTTTATGAAATCATAAAAATAAAATGAATCTTCGACAATAGCCAAGGTTTGAGTTAGTTCATTTCTAAATATCTATTGTTTTCTTTCAGACACAGACATTTTCCGCTTCATTTAAGTGTTTTCTTTCCAACGAGTCGTGTAATTACAAATTTGACTTAGGTCTTCAAGAATTAAATAAATAAAGAAACATGCAGGCGGTATATTAACAACTTCTGATTAAGGATATTCTTAGCAGCGAACATTTGGTAAGTTTAAGACCGGGGGATTTACAGTGGGAATAAACAGTATTTGTTCGGCCGTCAGTGCTGTAAAATACAAAAAAAGGCTCGCTTTCTTAATCCTGAGAACAATTTAACAAAGGCAGACTAACAGAGAAAATAAAATCTCAAATTTGTTATTAAAAATGGTTGAAGAATAAATATTTTGTCTTTTACAGTTGGAGTAGTTACACTATTGGTGACTGTCTAAATGTGTTTTGGCCTTACTGAAGAAGCAGTTTTTATTTTTTAATTGCATCAATTTCAGCAGCCCGGGCCTCACCTTCAAAAAATACATTAAAAGATTAATCCTGTTTTAGTTGAAATACCTTTTGATGAAACCAGGTAAGCAATAAATTATTACCGATTCAATTTTTCATGGAATTTGATTTATAAATATCACGATTACAGTTTCAGTATTCACATTTACAACAAGAATACGGGGCAAAAGGCAAATGAGTAATAACGGCCCTTCCCACAGAGCGCGCCCTCCGATTGAATTCAGAATATAAATAACGGCCAGTACGAAACTAATCGAATCGTCTTATCTACAGCGGATCTGCGCTTCCAAATGAAGGTAAATGGGGGAAGTAGATCCCGACCGCAAATTTCCGCCGTTTTTATTTCTGCCGCGTACCCTTTACTGTGATCTTATTGTCGCCAATATTTAAATATTTCTGCCTTTAGAATCCATAATGAGTGACTATTGAGATTTCTGTTCAAAAAATATAATTAAATAAATTTAATCGCAGTTTTAAGTTCTATTTAATTAATAAATTTGCTCAACCAGGCTTAATAATGCAATTCAACGTCGTTCAGTGGCCGAATTAAGTTATATCAGTCGAGTGTTAAAAAGCTTTCTGCGAAATTCAAATTATTTTTATTTTCCATATTCATTTTAATGTTTTCTTGTTGGAACTTTAAATTCCGAACGTTTTTGTGTTTGTGATCCCGATGAAGCAAAAAAATCGGTTCCTTTTATAGTGGCCTTCTTTGCAAGGATCATAATTAAATAAAATGTGTCCAGGACCTATGACAAAACTGTAATTATTGAAATATATTAAGCGTTTGAAATTCACATTTCTCGCCAGTTTTTTCGCGTTGCTAAAACCCACCTTGGACAGGATAAGATTTTAAATTTTACCGACAAATTCATTAGCCGTCATTTTCGTGTAAATATTTGCTTCTTTTATCTAGATTTAAAAAAAATGAAGCCTTGAGTAAAATTATGTGTCAATGCTATTTTTAACTTTTCAGAATCGTTATCCCCATCGCTGCAGATAGTCGATCGGTGATTGTTGCCGTAGGGTAAATATTGTTTAATCGGGAAATTAACGCTAAAAAATAGCATTTAGACGGTTTTAATACATAAACCCAATGGCATTGTGAAACAGATTGAGGATTTTTCACGACTGGAGACAAATAAGCAACAAACAATGTGAAGCTCAAAGAAACAATGAATATAAGCGTGAGTGCGGGATAAATTTGAAGCATGTTCGAGTGTCTTTTAAACATAAAATTAAGCACATATTTTGAAAAGAAAATCTTCATCATTCTATTGACATCTTTAAACGTGCAATTGGTTGCCGATTCCGAAGTTTCCATAAACAAATGATAATATATTTTATCCATAATGGGAGTTAATACGCCACACGTACTATTCATTAGCAGGCCAAGTCCGTAAGTGGTCTGCCGCTGTTTGAAAGCGGCACTTTTGACGTCTATCAAGTAGAGGGTAATTGATCACGTGCATTGAAATCTTAATCAATTTGATTTGAATGTTTTTTACTCTGCAAAAATAGAGTAAGTGACGAACGTATTTAAAAAAATGGCTTCCGCTTCATACCAATATTATCTTTTACTTGATCTGTTGTGCATTATATAAAAATGCGTGAAATAAAATTTCATTTTCGCTCCCAAGACAACATCAAAACGATTTATTGTCTTACTGAAAACATTCAATAATAATGGAATTCGCTTTATTAAGGTCAAGAAGACAGAGAATTTCAACATTAAAAAAGATCGCACAAATTTTATCACTTTGCTGCCGCAATGTCTACACGAACACGTTCTATCGCCGTTGAAGACGTTTGCAGAAGGCATAGAAGCCGAGAGGTATATTAAAATACAAATTAATGGAAATGAAATTATCGTTATGTTACGGAAAAAACTGTTTCCTGAATGTTTTTAACCCCACAACATCGCAATTCTCAACACTGCCTATTATTAAGACCTTTATTTTAATTGGTCCATTAAATTAAATGACAGGAATGTAAATGCGACAATCGACGGGTTTTTTTCAGGTAATTTTCTTAGAACATCTCCAGCCTCATTGCATACACTCATGTATACATTAAAAAACAGTAAAAAATAGGAATCTAATTGTGAGGTTGAACAAACGAAAACTATACATTGCACAAAATGGTATTTGCTGTCTGTGCGTTCAACTTACAATGCGCATTATTTCAATGTGACAACGAAGAACATAGAACGATAGGAATAATTGATTCATCCCATATAGCACTTAAATGCAAATAATGGTTTCGGCCTTCGTTGTAGAGATATTAAATTATATTAAATTGCTACTTTAATTACGGCCTTTCTTCTACAATAAGTTCTCTTTAGCAGACAAGAACTTTAAATGTAACTACAAAGGTTTGGGGAAAATTCAGAGCGCAGGAATGTTGTCACATAAAAAAAACCATTTTCTTTATCTTCAATTAACTAAGTCAATTAAACATGGTTTATAATTGCCACATCTGTGGCAGAAAAGCTCGAGGATTAAAAATATGATACATACATCGCGAGGAATACCTTTTTCGAAAACCAATAATAATAGTTATTTAAACGTTTTAAGGATGCCGATTGCTGCAACAATTTGACGGGATGATCAAGACTTTTGTATGGACTAAACATGCAGGTTCATTGGTTCATTTAAACAAATTTAAACAGTTTCAATCCGCTTAACCCCAACCGTTTTCTGTTTAAGTCATCCGGAACAACGGTAATCCTGTGGTCGATTGCAAATATTCGATGCATTTTAAATTCGCTAAATCAAATTTAAGTTTTCTTTAATTTTGTATAAACTTCGGGGAAGAACCAATTCTAGACTGCATTGTCATGTCTCTTAATTTCAACAGATTTTAGCTTCCCTTATAACTCAAGCCAATACAAACAACAGAATATACGATCTCATTGAAAACCCATGAAACCAGAACGCATCGAAGTTATCTGTAAAGACCAGATAGTACCTCCTTCCGTGGAATGTTCTAAAGATAACTACGGTGACATAGCTTTATGATTCCAGCGTCTAAATAGCCACCACAACCATGTAATTATGCTCCAATAATGGTCCATTTAATTTTATGGGGTCAAGCAGGTGAACCTTAAAACGTAATGGAACTGTTGATGTCAGCATTGCAAGGAGAAACCCTTCTGAAAAATGGTAATTCTAAGAGAGATTCTGTGTTCAAGTCGGTTTTTACGGAATGCGTATTAAAGCCGAGTTATTGCGGTTCTTTCAGCAAGTCGAAACCTTTCAAGACTTGTGAATCGAAAAGTCGAATCCGAGAATCTGGGGGTTTGGTTTCATACATTATCAGAACCAATCAGAAATGTCACACACAGGAAGTCATTGAGGGGGGGTCGATCCTGAAACGCTCAATCTGTCTTTTTATGTCTCGAAATGGGTGACGGTGTAAGCTAAAGGTTGTCTGACTATTCGCTAGAATAACGCGAATTATATATTACAAATGATTCAGGCAAAATCTTCAGGCTGTTATGGTCAACGGTGACAACTTTAATTACAGAAACCCTTGAACGGTTCAAATTTTATCAAAAATAACTATTATTTATCGAAAGACAAACGATATGCCTTGCAGTAAAAAACTTCAGTCTGCGTCTTTTGTGTATCGTTTAGTACAGACAAAACTTTCTTAATCTTTAGCAAGGGCTCGTTAAACAAACGGTTTGAGATGCAATGAACAATATATTAAATTTAAGTTTGGTCAATGGCAAAGTGTTTAATAAACGACCAATCGCATAAGTTATCTTACATAAAACGATAAGAAAAGTCCTGCACGATTTGGTATTTTTTTCACAGCTCTTATCATTTTTACGCGACGGTGGGCGATCTGATTTGAGTCCAAAATCAAGGGAGATTATTACGTCTAAGTTTCTGTTTAAAATACCCATTTTTTCAAAAGAAACTAACGAAATATGTATTTATTTAATAGACGGTCTAAATGTGGTGAAATTAGTGAATTCTTTACCATCTTTAGAACTCTGTTGCCGTCTTCGAGTTGGTTATTGCTAAGGCTATACAGATATATCACGTTTTTAATTAATTATGTACGCACTCCATTCAACGGCATTTAATGAGTTAATTCCTGATTTCCTTTATTCTTATAATTTTCAATATAAATATATTTTCGAACAATGAGACGGTGCACCATTTAATTACACAAGAAAGACTGCGGTTAATGGATTTAACTGGTTCATTCCGTATTTGGTCGGATTTATTTCGGCAAAACCCGTTCATGATACATTTCGCTGAAAGCTTCGATCAACGTGAAATTAAATCTAGGATATGTAACTGGGCTGTCAGAGATTCCATTCATATCTAGATTTCGCCGTAAGCTTCGCCGTTTTATCGCACAGTACTGTTCCAATTTAATAAATAAATAAGTGATTGATAATCAAATCGATTTTTGGCGCACAGTTTGAATTAATTGAAAAAAACGCTATATTTCTTCCACTCCGTAAAAGAATACTAAATAATATTTAAAGAGTATTTTCTAGTAATTTTAAACCGGAAAATTTATTGATTTAGATTATTTTAAAAACTTTGATTCTGATTCATTGAAAAAACTTCAGTTGTGAAATGGCAATAACTAACGATAATTTAGTGTTATTGAAATTCAAGTTGGAAAAAATTGAATTTTCGAAAGTACTCCAGAATGCTTATGGTAGTGTGGAATTCGCGATACAAGCCACAAATAGGAATTTCAACGTGTGTTCGATTTGAATCTTTATGTGTTTTATTTGAAGCATACATTTGCCTTGCATTTTCCCATTTTACAATTGCAACCGTATTAACGCCGACTTAGCTTCGTTTCAATCGCTAATCGATTGAATACAATCCTAGTTACTTGCAGCCGCTGAAAATTGTATAATTTTTATTACATTTTTATTCTTATTTGGCAACTTTAAATTGCGTGATTGTGCAGGTAATTAAGGGTTTGTTTCGTTCACTAAACTGGCTTCAAGGTTTTCTTTAATCGGCCAATAGAATAAAAAATGCCACATGAACACCATGAATTATATTTGATATTTATACTTCAAAATAAGATCCTAGAACAATAATAAGAAATATAAATTGCAATCTAATGATTAAGTTACTTAATTCACTTTTTCAAGTCTTTTAAAAAAGCAGCTGTACTTAGTTCATCGCAATTATAAAAAAAACAGTTCCAGATTCATCACTGCGACACTAAGGAGTATCTTTGTGGAGTGCAAAGAGATTTACTTTTGGTCAAAATATTTGAATATTAAAGTGCGTCTGTTTTCATTGGAATAGTTCATAGATACCGATTGAACTGTTCGTCAAGATAAGATAATTAAACAGCGAATATATTTTGCGAATTTTATTTAGATTTTGGTTCAGTTCATTTTCGTGATGAAAGAAATCGAACACCATGTGAAACTTTGATTTATTTGATAATCAAATTAATGATGCGTGGTTTTGCAATTCTCGACTGTACGACCGCAAAACGAATCGTTTTTTCCTCGTTCCTATGCCACATAATTACTAATCGCTGTTTTTCCGGACCATGGTTACATTGTAATTAGTTCGTATTTTCGTTTTCACCAAAAGAATTCCATGTTGAAGATCCATATGTGGTATTTAAGTTGTATTATTTGCGTTTCGCGAAAATATATTTGCCGCAAGAATTTTGGTTTTAAAACTGTTTTGAAATTCAAACAGTCAATTTTAAAGGGTATAAATAAATGATCTCGGCGTAATATGTGTCGATACCTGTCACTAAGAGTCCTCTAAAACTACCCATTAAGGTGTGTCCTGGAAATCTGCTATACAGACGGCATGGGTGAAGTTTACGATTTTTTATTGAACAGGATTAAATTAGACCAGTTACGTTAACAATGCACAAATGCGAATTACTCATTCGTTTAAAACATTTATTATATTTGTTCGTTTCAAAACTTAAGATTTTGTATAATGTGCACAAATAGATTAAAAAGTTAAAGTCGTCGAACACACACGTCCTTCAAAACCCTAAGATATAAATTATGTCATGATGTTTATCAAGATTGGAATGCACTCTATAAATATTATTGAAATAAGTACTAACGACAGTGATAGTCTTTCGATTCCGCACATCTTGGAATGATTTATTTTTGGTATGCGTTAAGAAATAATGTTTAATGATAAATTAAGTAATTTATAATTAACGAGGCGTAATTGGAGGTACATTGGACCAAAGTACAACAGGGAAATTGACCTGTTGTCAATGCTATGGAAATGTATAATAAAATTTAAAAATTACCAAGTTTAAATGTTGCAAAATAGCCAGTGTCCAGAAACTCCGACTATTGGGAACACAATTAATTAATATCTAAAAAAACGAAGAATTTTTTTAGATTTAATAATATGAAATAGTTATTTGTTTTGAAGATATTATTTTAGATATGACCACCATTGTGACTGCCATTGTTAAGTAACTGGGTGGTAGAAATCGTTTGGGCTTTCCAAACACCCATTGTCTCAAATTTTTAGCATGCATTAGAACGAATGACAAACAACGTTTTATATTTACGCTAAGGGTTCTCAATCCAGTTTCCGACCAGAGTGTTTGTTAGAGCGAATACATTTCACAGTCAGTGCCAAGATGTACTTCACAAAGTAAAAACATCTTTAAATAAAGCACAATGCCTCAAAGAAATTAAAAGGGTTTCGTATTGCATAATTATAATCGTTTTTTGTCTTTTGACGGTTGATGAAACTACTAAACTGATTATAAAGAAAAATGGCTTCAATAAGCTGCGAACCGATGTTCAATAATTTGAAGAACGAAAACTTTCGTTCGTTATTTTGCGATAGTTTCAGCCTACATAAATCTGTCGTATTCTAACTCGGTTTTTCAAAGGAGAGATAACAAAACCGGTAGGTTATCGTAACGTAGTTCATGGTTCGGGCAGACGATGCGTAAATTTTGTTTGAGAAAATCTGAATTAGGATGCTTCTTGAACTGTTTATCGAAAATCCACGAGTTAGATAACTGTCGTATGCCCGATTCAAACGACTGCAGAAATGTCTAAGCTATCGAACACTACGTTAATCCATTCCGTGGTTATTCGCTGAGGTATAGCTAGTATTTAATAAATTTGGCTTCACTGGAATAGTGTGGTTAAGAGAAAGACTGCCTTATCTTAAGACTACGAAGAACATCTTAAATTTGTTTTAAACATTTTTTTAATTTCAGAAAACATAACTTTAACCTTGTAGGAAGAGTTCCGGCCGAATCATGATGAACGAGCTTCGTTTCCACAATTATCAGCGTAGTGGCGTGCGCTTGTAATCTAGCAACCTGGAGGCCGGGTGGCGGAAACAGTCTCGCGCGCGTTATGGACAAGGCCTTCTATGGCCGCCATTACCTCGTTGTTATTTCCTCCATTCCTGTTAAACATTAAAATGCTGAAAGTTCTGGTCTTTGTGACCATAATAAAGCGTTAAAATTATTATTATTATTATCAGCGTTGCCTTCCCGTATTCGCTCTGCTCCAGAATCTTCCCAGAAATTTCCCAGATAAGTTTAATCATTTATGGTTTGTGTGACTGTTGATCATGTCGCCAATCAAACACGGGGTTGAAACATGTTAGAGAGTTTTCTCAAGCCTCGGAAGACATCTGCATGAGTCAAGATCCCCGACCCTTCGTCAGCACTGGTTTGCTTGTATCAGCATGTGTTTGTCCGACGCGCAAGTCTCCAAAGCCTTAAGCTCTTGATGACCTCTGTCTTGAACTGGATACAGCCTCCCCCCGAAGATGAGCTTTTTGTGACAGACTCCAGCAATCAACCAAATCTCCTGCCAGCTTTCTCTTCCTTGTAGCGCCGCTAAGATTGGTTTCCCGAACTGAATGCGGAACGTCTCAATGCCGTCTTTTTGCGTCGAGTTCCACGATAGAGCTTGCGCTGCATTGCACAGCAAGAAAAGATATTCGAATGCATAAACTTTAACCAAATATCTATTTAGATATTATTTTTATAAATAAATATATATTTTACGCATAGTTAACAAAGATATAAACATATTTATAGCATAGTTCTTTGGTTTATTTCGGTACCAAATCGGCCTTACAAAGCAATTTTTTAAATGCGTCTAAATGTGTAGTGAGGAACATGATATCAACAAGTTTGTTCTCTTAATGTAAGAAGACACTGCAAAAGTATTCGTTGTTTATGACCTTCGCTTGGATTATTGAGCGTTTTGTTTCCTGAAAAACGTTTCATTGTGTTTTCGGAAACATTTGAAACACCACCAGTATCACAGCTATTAATTAACATGTTATAATTGAATTCGGAAAACGTATGCGCGAAACCATTTAAAATAAATTCACTCATCGGTTTCGACAGAGTGTCTGATCACCAATGGAAACATTTTGCGTGAACCGACTTTTCATGTCAAAAGTTGGCAATAAGTTGAGCATTGTCTAACGAAAAACGCATTCTAGGACTGCCTTAAAAATGGGCATTTGCATTTGTGTGTTGCATAGATAATACACGCACAAAAAAATACGGATCGGTCAGTTCAATATATTAAGCAAAAAAAACCATTATTGAACCCCCGTTATAATAATGCATGGCAGATATATATAGTTATGAAAATCTACACTTCATTGCCGAAAATAAAATCCTATATTTTGGATTACTGAACAATTATGAATGTCGGGAATAATGCACTGTTTTTAACTCTAAAGGGAGAAACAATAGGTAAAGAAGAGAGGTTTTCTAAAACGGACACAACACCCATTGTTTTATACAATTTCCATATGTCCCCTTTGCCTAAGGGCGGGTTTCATTTATTGACAGAATTGTGTACCGTTGTTAGTGGGTGCTGCCTTTTCAAAATTTAAGAGATGCGTTAAATATTTCAAACAGAAGATATATATAGATACACAAATAAATTGTGTTCCAGAACTCCAGAATTCCAAAAAGTCAACAAAAGTAGCAGGTGAATATTGTTTAGAAAAATAAAAGAGCCTAAAATTATGCTCACGCTTCCAGAAACATAGTAAATTTGAATAATCCATTGAGGTAAACATATTATTATTTAAAAAAGACTAACAAATTGAACCCTGTCTGTTAACAGTAATGAAAATACACTGAGTGCCTCACGTCACGGCATGCGTATCGTTGAAGACTGTGTCAATTGATATAGCAGTAAAATTATTCGTCTATTAGGATATGTCCTTATAAATTCGGAAAACGTTTGCAAATGCCGGTTTGCCGTAAACTTGAAATCATTGACGTCAATTTGCATATATCTGCGATTTATTCAAAGGCTTTTCGTGGAAACGATATCTTCACTGAGGAGTTATGTGATAAATATTTAAATATGTTTAAATAGAAACGATGACATCTATTTTTTGTATATTTTATGGTGAATTTATCATTGGGAGTAAAGAATTAAAAAATTCTAATAAATTGTTATCGAAAAAACCCCATAGAAGTGGAAAAATTAAATAATAATTTGTTTTTTTTTATTCTATTGCTATATAACGGTTTTTGTGATCGTTCGTCTTTCTTAGTTGAATAACCCCAGTCGCAAGGGATATAAGTTGGAGACGCTGAAAGGCATAATTCACGACATCTTTAATGACATCCCGAGGCAAAAATCCTTTTCGTATTGAATTATAGTCTTTCACATTGTTGTCCGTTTTTAATCAAGATGTGTATGTCTACGAAAGACATTAGTTTTAGAAATAACGAATGTCTGCACTTCTAACAATCATTTAATTGCTTGTTTTTTCAAAGATTGATAAATATTTAACTCATTCTATCATTTAGGAGCGTTAATAATGCCCTTATGCTAATAAAATGCAGAATTTTAAGACAAAACGTTTCGTCCTTTAGATAGAAATTACGTGATTGCTAAAAGAATAGGCAACAAAGGGTTTATTTTAGTTTTATGCCGACCCAGATGGTCGATTTATGTTTTCATGTTTAAAGGATGTGGATTCAGAAGTTTACCGAAACATAAAATAATTGATTTATGAAAACCATTAACATTTATATGAATACCAGTAATTACGAGTGTGTATGTTTTCTGTTCAAATGTCCCCGAATTTATGTAAATTCAGACATAAGCGACTATTTTGAAGATAATTGGGGGAACACAACTGATAGTAGACTTCGATAAAAGTAAAAAAACCCGGAACTGGGAGGAAAATTTCTTTGTTTGAGTTCACTAACAATGCCTAAGCCAACGCAAACAGATATTAAGACGCTTTGCAGTAGATTAAATTTATTTTGGAGGAATAATTATAAAAAAATTGAAAAATCATTATCACACTACAATAATGCTTTATAAGTTATTTATCCAACTAGAAATGCAATTTTGTCGACTCTTTAGATGTAGGAAATGTAGGAAAAATATGCTCTGCTGTGTGACAATTTGTATCAAATGTGAAGAAACAACTATTTTTTTTTATTTTTCGGGAATGAATAATATTGTTTATTATTCAAACAATAGTGAGGGCCCGACCTGGGCCGAAAACGCCGACAAGGCGCGATGCTTAGCGCCCGCTGCAGGCGAGTCCTGTCTGGACACACGTGGGGCGTGTCGTGGTAAAAAGTGGGGGCCGGCCAAGTGTCGTCGATATTGTCTTAATTTATCCACGTTAAGGTCACAGCATGCGCTGTTGTGTGCGTTAGCCAATGGGGTGCCAGTCCAATGGATGTCATGCGTCGGAAATAAATAAACACACCATTTAAGGTTACTACAGCTTCAATACCCACAATAACGGCGGCAATTCGCTCGTTCCTTATTCTTCCCGATTTTTAGTTTCATCGGAGCAGGTGAAGCGGGAACTAAAAGACAATTTTCATATCTTATACTTTTTATACTGTCTTGTTTTATGCTAAAAGCTTTCGTACTCGTGACCACAAAATTTCTGTTACCAGAAACTGAGAACAATTCAAGAATTTGATCCAAATTGCACTTTAAATATAAGACAACGTGGCGCTATTGTTTAAAACAACATTTTAGAGTAGCCTCAATAATATCTTGGAGAAACCCACTTACTCTTTGCGTTAAGCAAATTCGTGATTGATAAATAAATAGATACGACAGCGTTTTGTTCCGAAAGAAACATAAGGAATATTGTATTATTATATACGTGCAGGATGAATTCCTTTGTTTAAATATAAACCTTATTTTAAGAAAGTTACCATATTTTGATATGTTGTTGCAAAAACAAGCATCTTTATACAGTCTTCAATTTCCCAAATCATTCATTATTTTATTACAGACAATAAATACCAAATAAAAGATGAAACAGCCTCTAAATATTTGAACAATTCAGTCTCCATGAAACCATTACTCATCAACAAAGTCCCTCGGTTATAAAAATAACATAAAAATAATATATTATGGTACATTGGTCACAACAAACCCAAATTTTGGGAAAATAATGGCGGTTGAGAAAGGATCATTTTTGGCGAACGGGCGCCGTCGCATTTTGTATATTTTCTTATAGATTTAAGTAACGAACTATTATATATTTATAATATTTCTTTAACACGCTGCAGATAATTTTAATTATTATAATAATGGTATTCTATTTTTTAAATAGATTCGCTAGTCGCGGTTCTCAAAAGAAAGTTTCAATTGATATAATAGGGTTAGAATTCACCGATTAGGACATTAACCTATTGTTAGAGGGAAATATTCTGCACTCCGTATTCATGTCACACCGAAAAAATGGACGTCTGTTCGCATAAATTAACGATTTACGACTTTTCGTGCAAACAATATCGTTACTTAGGTGTCATGTGATATGGATTGTGCAAATTTTTGAAAATAGAAACTATTTGATAAATCGTGTTGTGTAATTGCACTTTATTGTCCTAAAAAACAATTTAGAGAGAAACCCACTTACTGTTTGCGTTAAGCAAATACGTAATTGATAAATAAATAGATACCGCAGCGTTTTGTTCCGAAAGAAAAATAATTCCTGAACTTTTAAGGATCATTTTATTTAAGCGACTTATAAGACCTTCCGAAAAAGGAATATGTTAAGTATTTCCAAAAAGAGTGGGACTATTTTTTATTCGTATTTCGTTAATTATTTAAACTAAAACCTTGAGAGACAACATTCATTACGAAATTGTCGAGAAAGATGCACGAAAGATGACGAAATATCATCAAAACTTTCACCTAAAATATTTTTAAGCGGGCTTGAATGTCAAAAACAAATTTGCAGATGTCGTGGGACAAATGTTTAACCTCCCATTCAATTTATAAAGATTCGCTCATTGCACATTATACACATAATATGTTAATGTCATCGTTAGGTATAGTATTGTGTTTTAATATTCAAGATTTTCACATTGTCTTGATGGCTCTGTAATATTTTTTAGCGCCATTGCAGTCGACTTGGCATAATAAAACGATTCGCAAATAAAATAACATTTCGTTACATTGAATAGTTTGATAAATATAATAACGACGATTGTATATAATTAAGTGAAATTAGCAGAAAAGGATTTGTTTTAATTACCTACCGGTTAAAATTAAAATGAGCTACCTGTGAGAAAATTTGTTTGCTGTGATAAATGCTCGAATTAGTGTGAAAACATTTATTGTGACCACTTAGAACAACAATGTTTAGAATCAGAACAAGATTCGTCATTCTATTAATGTGGCAGTACTGTTAGTTACTGTTGTATTCAATTTAAAACCAGCCTTAAATACGACAAAAAATTTCAATTTGAAGGTCTTACAGCCTCTGAAACAGAATTCTATTAGATTGGATCGCGCGTTCTTTGATTCAATAATTTATGCATTACAATAACCGAAATATATTTTTAATGTTATGCACAAAGACTTTGGCGAAAGTTCTTTTTTAAACCAACGACTAATTTGCGTTTGGCTAATGCAGCAGAAACACGACAGCGTGTGTTTGATCCTTATTCAATTGAATTTCCAAGCAAATACATTTATAAAGAGGTGGCAGTCTGCCTATTTTTCGTTTAAAACATTAATTTATTACTGTAAGGTGATATAAACCTGGCATTATGTATTCGTCCGTTGGGAGATCGGATCGAGTTTCGGATAAATAAAAATGTCCCATGGTTCTAGTTGTACCGAATTTCTGCTTCTTGAACTGTTTGCGAGTTATTTTAGATGCCAGTTTTGTTTGCTAAGTTTAAGTACATCCGAGCAGCTGGGTGCATGATTGAGTAATGCTTGAAATAGTTTACTTTAAACATGCGATATATACTGCCATATACGAAAACTTTTATTTAGTTCCTGTTTCACACGTTCAGGGGAAACTATAAATCAGGATTTAATTGTGATAATGAATTGTTCTACCTTCGTACAAGTCGAATAGATTGACATAAACGTGAAATAGAAGAGTGAAAATCTGGTGTTTAATGATTAACTACCTCTGTTTAAAAAGTCAGAACATTTGTCACAAGGAGGAATTATAAATGCGTGGACGAAGTTATTGATGCGGTTTTAGCTTGCCGGAAGTCGCTTTTAACGGATAAATGAGAAACAGAGAGAACATTATTTACCGATTTAGAAGTGACTGGGTTCGAAGCCAAAACGAAAAATCAAAGCGATAGTAATTGACAAAACTTTCTCTTTTTTTAATTTATATTCCAAGGAACTGATTAAGAAAATGTAGGCACCAATTAACAATGCGAAGGAGAAACCCTGGCCATTTCCAGAAACAATTGTTTTGCTTTTCATTTCGATCAAATGATAATAAAACAATACCGACATCAATTGGACCAATTTGACAACGAATTCCGTTAACAGCGCAAATATTTAACTCATTTAAGTAA